>JAQZBX010038484.1:0-11684 GCA_029593785.1 Cabassous unicinctus | reverse complement strand
CTTTAGGGATTTTTGTTTGTTTGTTTACCCATGAATCCTGATAACCGTTCTTCTTTGTGACTTGGAATATTGCAGAAGTGCTATGGAGGATAGAAATATTCCTTTTTGTTCTAAGCAAACTAAGTATATAAACACAGGGTTTATAATACACATTCGTATTTTTATCTGGTTGTTATTTTGGTATCATATTACTATAAAAGATTTTAGCCACACGAGAGAATGTACTTTCATTTTACCACACTTATTTACAGTGGTTGCCCTTTATGGTGGTAATTGCAATGTGAGTGCACAGCACACGCTCTGAATATATATTTTGATAGCATGGTTAAATAAAAATGTCCCCTCCCTCAAAATAATATAAATGCAAAGAAAAGGCAAGACTTACCACTTATTTTTGTGCAGCCACAGAGAGGTCGCTAAATGTCTTTGTAAATAGTTCATTATTTCTCGAATATGTATAATTAAAAAAAAAAAAAAAAGCCAATGCTCCAAACCTCATAGAATAAGAGCTGCTTTTGTTCTTTCATAGACCAGTGGTGTCATGAAACACCTAATTGTAGTTTTTCATAAATATTCCAACATGTAATTCCCCGTTTGAAGAATTATGTTTCAGCATTTCATATTTGCTTTTCCACCTCAGGGGTAGTAGAATTTGGAGACATACCCGCTACTCACTTTGCTCAGGCTGTGTTTAATTTTTATTTCATGTACAATAAAAGCAGAAGGAAAAAGTGCAAGAAAAATTTACTATGCTGCTCCATCCCCTCCTCCTTATATATAAAAAGAGATTTATTTCCATTGTAAAAGGTTAGAATGGGGATCAGTTTTTTAGTGTATTTTCTTTCTTTCTTTTTTTCTTTTTTCTTTCCTTTCTTTTTATTCTTCTTGGGGGTTAGCCAGCCTCTCTTTGGGACCTCACAGTAAAATGTGTTTCTCCATAGACTTCATCCTCTTCAATTTGGCAACTACAGCATTTTATATTATGTTTTTAATAAAGCAGACACTAGCAGCTATTTATTTTTTACTCCTCAGGGGCCCTGCAGCCTCAAAAAACAAGCATAAGCTAGGAAAAGGAAAAGTATTGCAGAATGACAGCTACTGTAACAGTTGTATTTTTGCTCCTCCCGCTTTTGGGCCCATGAGCCTTGCCAAAAGCCAAAATTATTATTCTCTTTATGATTTTATAACCTCAGAGATTTAAAATAACTATTTTGTATCATCAATACATTTTAATGCTTAAAAATATCACCAGTTTTTGGATTTATTATACAGGTTCCATTAAGGGTGTTAATGAGACTATGTGCCCCATGGTATGAAGGGGAAGCAGATGTAGCTCAGTGGTTGAGCTCCTGCTTCCCATGTATGAGGTACCGGGTTTGATCCCCAGTACCTCCTGAAAGCAATAAAACAAAACAGAAAACTGGTATGAAGAATGATAGGAAGTAGGCTGGCACACACAGAAGCCATATCAGCCTTAGGTCTGTCCTTTGTTTTCCCCAAATACCTATTTAAGTGTAGATGATCTCATTCTGCTTTTCCCACTCCTGAGAATTTTAAACATCTTATAGTTAATAATGTCTTACTAAGTCTTTTGATTGATATAAGGGCTAAATATTTCTTCTCTTTACTCAATGGTTTCCAAAATATTATGTTTAAGTTCATTATTTGAATAACTTGGGATTATTAAATTCAAATCTTATGAACTTCTTCTTGTCCTTACCTAAAAGCAAAATAAAGGGAGATGTTGAGTTAAACTGACTCAGATTGACTGTCCTGGGGAGATATTCCACAGGAAGAAGAATCATAACTGTCATCTTTATTAGATTTCATAGACATTGACTTCTGTTCCCACCAATGGTGTTATCATAAATGAATGGAAGTAGAAAGTTGGGCCATGGCCTTCAGGAAAGATGATACCTCAATGTGATTTGGTAACTCAATATAGCATCCTGGTAGCTCACTGTTGAGAAAGTCTACTTTAGAGCAAACTATGCTTACTCTTTTTTTTTTTTTTAAATATATTTTTATTTTATATATTTAAAAGAAACTTAGATTCCACAAATGTTACACAAAAAATGTAGGGAATTCCCATATGCCCCGCTCCCTAGCCCTCCCACACTTTCCTACATCAACAACATCCTTCATTAGTGTGATACATTTGCCACATTTGTTGAACACATCTTGGAGCATTGCCACTAAGCAATGATTACAGTTTACATTGTAGTTTACACTCTCTCCCGCACATTTTTGCACGTTATTACAAGATATACAATGGTCTGTACCTGTCATTGCAATGTCATTCAGGGTAATTCCCAAGTCCCGAAAATGCCCGCAAATTACACCTATTTTTCCCTCTCCCTTCCCTCAGAATCTCCAGTGGCCACTGCCTCCACATCAATGATAAAAGTTCTTCCTTTGCTTGGATCACAACAAGTCTACTCTAGTCCAACATCCATTCCCCAATCCTGAAGAGTCTGTGATAGTGATGCCCACTCCACCTCTAATTGAGAGGGGGCTTATATCCCATGGGGTAGATGGATGAGACTTTCTTGCTTGCCGTTGCAGACTCTGTTCCTTGAAATGGTTGTTGTCAGTCTTTACCTCCTTGTTAGTTGTCCTGGGTGAGTCCAATGAACTGCAGAGTAGGTGTTGCAATGCTGTTGAGATTTAGGGCCCAACTGGCACATGAACAGCACAAAGATTTTAGTCTCTTGGACATATACCTATCATGTCTAGTACTAACTATAGGTTCAAATAGAGGGGCAGCAAAGCCATGTGTGGGGAAAACATGAGTCCAACTTTATCACACCGGGGAGAGTAAACTCCAAAGTAGGGCCCACTGGCAAGGTGCCAATCTCCTGTGCTGTCTGCCCTGCCTATACTGTCTGGATGTCTCCAGAGCCCTGCTATTTGAGGTAATATTTATTTTGGCAGTCAATGAGTTCCTGCTGAGACCTGCATAACCTCTGGAATGACCTCCCGATGACTCACTACGAAGTCTCTTAGCCGTATAAACTCACTTGCCTTTACTTTTTCTCCCTTTTGGTCAAGGTTATTTTCCAGTTGCATTGCTTGCTTACTCCTTTTGACATTTGCATTGGTTTACCTTTTTTTTGGTTTTTCATAAAGCAGAATATCTAAATGCTGTTCTTGGCTGTAGCTCCTATATATATTATTTTCTCTGTATCATAATTACCATCATCATCATTAACATCATAGCAATCAAACATTAGCATTTTAGATGGCATCAGACCTAGAATTTTTCAGAGCATAAAATTCACACAATGTCTATTATTCAAAAGGATGCTATATTTTAAAGAGGCAAATGCAATTATAGCTTATTTTTTGTAGTTTCAATGATCTTTCTTCTCTTTCTTTTTTTTTTTTTTTCCCTTGAGGGAAAAAAGCTTATGTTAAGGAGCTCATAACTCTCCTTCTTTATGGAGCAAGGTAATTTTTACTTTGGAATGCATCATTTTAAGAAAAAAAGCACCTTTATTTGACTACATTTTCTAGCCCCTCACTTTGAAATTCTTGTTAAAGAAATGTATTTCTAGTAGAAATAGCTAAAGGGAGTCTAGTTTTTATTAACTTGAGGTGTTTCTAAAATATAGAATACTTTTCATTATGGGAATTTATACCTAATATGTAGCAAAGACAAAAATGCAACTTTTTTCTTTATACTTAGCTTTATACTATTCTTTTTTATTTTTTATTTTTATCGTTTCCTGTAATCCACTACCATTTCTTGTTCCTTTACTTCCCTTCCTTTGCTATATGCTCCCCTTCCTTTCCTTATTCCTCTCCACTCCTCTTTTTCTTACTCTTTTCTTCTCCCCTCCCCAACTTTTAGCCCCATATTTTGAATTGGTATATTGCAGACAAGATGTATATTAGTAACTTCCAAAGTCTCTTAACAAACTCTCAGTCAAGGAAGCATAGACCAAGAACAAAACCAACAACAGCTACAACAACAACAGGAATTCACGTCTTAATTTGTGTTGCTTAAGTAACAGTAAAGAGAAGTTATTTCATAGTCTACATCAACATCTCATTCTCTTTGGATCTTTCCCATCAGCATACAAGAGCATTCTCTTGAACCCCATTTCCCTTGACAACTACCACTCCATTTTTTGTTCCTTTTTGCAGCAAAATTAGTTGCAGAAAAACTTTCTCTTATTACTCACTCCTCTTTATCTCTTCAAGCCATTCTAATTCAGGCTTTTACCCATACCATTTCACTAAATCTATCGCTGCTAAGGTCATTATTGACCTCCACATTAGCCAAATCCAATGATCAATTTTCAGTCCTCATCATACTTGACTTTGCAGCCTATGACATCTTTGATGCACATCATTTGTCTTCCACAATCTTTCTTCTCCTACCTCATTAATTGCTTGTTTCCAGTATCTTCAGTTGGTTCTTCTTCTCCCTGTCCTCTCAATATTGGAGTCTCTCTTTTTTTGCTCTGTTTATAGCCATTTTCCTACTGGTCCCACCTGGTCCCATGACTTTAAATATCATCTACATGCTAATAATTCTCAAATTTATATTTCTAATCCAGATCTTTCTTCTGAAGTCCAGATTCAAATATCCAACTGCTTACTCAGCATCATACTCAGATGTCTAATAAGCATCTTAAATCCAACATGTCCAACTAAACCCCTGAACTTCAACACCTCCCCCACCTAACCTACTCTCCCTACAGCCTTTCCCATCTCCTTTTCTTTCAACTCCATCCTTCCAGTTGCCTAGGCCAAAAACCTTGGGGTCATCCTTGATTCTTCTCCTTCTCTCACACTCCACATTCATAGCCCACACTGATGGCATGGGTTCATTAGCTGAAACTTGGAAGTGTGCTTGCTACTGCACAGGGCAGTCTAGTCTGAGGTAACGGACATTCTGTTGGTATGAGAGGTATAGAGATTGGCATTAGGGCATGTTAGCCCTGGTTCTTCACACAAATATGTGAAGGAATCCCAAATATGAACATACAGAAGAGCCTAATAAACATATCTAATAAGCTGCTGCCATAACTCTATTAAGTTGGATGACAAGATACTCAAACTTCATCTAGATCTCATTTTGATAAAGTCATTCTTCTGCATCAAATACTAAGTCTCCTTAAAGGCAACAGTATACAATCTCCTACCCTAGAGCATTTTGCTCAGTATCTGATCCCTTTGTGGGTGCTCAATAAATGCCAGTTGAGTAAATGAATTTCAGTTTCCCAAGTAATGATCCGGTACTACAAAAATCAATTCCATAGCTAAATGAGGGGCAAAGGAACAAGCAATGCCATTCAACTCTCATAGCCACCTGACCACTCTGTGATACTGAAGAACCATAAACTACTTTCAACACTATAAATTAAAAAAAAAGCTCGGGGGAAAAAAGAAGAAAGCAAGCAAGCCCAGAACAGTATCTACTGTTCTGAAGAGCTCCAATGTTTCTGAAATGTGACATTTTGCTGTTGTTTCCTTTTACCATTTTTAATTACTTGGTCTATTTGCATGAAATGAGGATCTGGGTTGCCTAGGAGTTCATCTGTGCCTATTGAATATTCCTCTCTTAAATAAGAATACTTCAGTGCAGTTTTGCTTCCTGCCTCCAACATTTTAACAGGACCACCCCCTCCTCTCCTTATACTGTCCTCCCATCACTCCCGAGGAAAAAAGGTTATTTTTAAAGTGCATGATCAATGGACTTTGAGAAGCAGCCAAAGTGTGAAGGGGACATATGATTAAGTATAAGCTAATAGGGATTGCTGAGAGAAGGGATGACGACAGGCCAATCCAGAAATTGTCTGAGAAGGGAAAGACAGTCTGCAGTTATCCTTTAAGTGATCTGAGTTATTCCTTTGCACAGGCTTTTGTCTTGGAGGGATGTCTTAGCTGTAACAAAAGATAGACTAGTTGACTTAAAAAAACTGAAATTTTCATGGTTCTAGAGGCTAGAAGTCCAAAAGCAAGGTCTCACCAGGGCCATGCTATGTCTTAAAGGGCAGAATCCATTCCATGGCTCTCCCCTGGCTTCTGGTGGGTGTCCAACAATGCATGGCACTCTTTGGTATAATTTAGTTTCTGCCTCTGTCTCTGCCTGTGACCTATTTACTGTGTCCATTTTTTTTCTATTTATAAGGACACCAGTAACATTGGATTTGGGTCCTCTCCCATCCAGTTTGGCCACATCTTAATTGATAACACTTTACAATGACTTTATAAAAAGTTCACATTCACAATACTTGGGGTTAAGACTTGAATATGTCTTTCTGGGGGGACACAATTCAATCCATAGCAAGGAGTTTCTTAGTTTGATTCCATAGCATTGCTTTGAGTTGAAAGAAGTGCAGACAAGTGCTGACAGTTACTTGTCAGGCCAAATAATGCTATGTTAAAACTTGGTCTGAGGATCTTGATGGATCCTTTAATCTCTTGGTCGTAACTCTGCCGATGATGCCTTTGCTGAGGGTTTGAATCAAGAGCAGACCAATTATTTTCACAATGACTACAAAAATGACTTTTCCATGGCCCTGACTTAAACTGATTGAAGTCCTAAACTCTAACAATTGCCAGGCAAAGGAATGCTGTTGAGCGCAAAAGGCACCTAATGGGAATGTGGAGATTGTTGTACACAGGCCAGCATCCCTATTGGGCAGCCAGCTTACAGGGAAGGAAGGGGCTACAATCACGGCACTCCCCATTCCATCCCTTAGAAATTATAGCTCTTTTTTGAGCTCTCCTGTTGCAACCACAGGGATGTCTCCCATTATGGATTTTTAGGTTTTATTTAGTGATCATTTATAACTGTCCTTCCAGTACCAGAGAAAATGATCCATTACTCCAGCACTGCTTTTTCTCTCCACTGGTTATTAGACAAAATTGATTTGTTGCCTACCTCCTTGGTTTGGCACATTTGATTCTGCTGTTCCTATTTAATGTATGATCTTTCCTAAAAAGTTGCTTATATTTTTCTTCATTTAGTATTTTTTCCATTTCATTTAATTAACGTTCTTTAGTCATGTTCTAGTGAGTTAGTCATTATAAATCTGTATAATATATTGTGCAGATTTTTAAAAACTTGCTACACATGTTGCAGAATAGGCTGTGTGTCAGCATTTACTGTTTGTCCTCAGCTCTTCCAAAATTATGCATACTGCTAAGACCCTGCTCCAAGGAAAAATTCCTTCCTAGGGTATTCTTCTTTGACTGAAGAAGCTTGGTGGTGGCATTAATTGCAAATAAAAGAACATGGCCCATTGTTGAATGTAGAATGTCTTCTTAGACGTGTCTGCCTTCATTACTGCAAACTCTCAGTAGTGACATAAAGACCTTTGTCCCATGCAGATCCAGTTACAGCCAGCAACAGAAGGCATAAGTCCACCCTGAACAAAAGAACATTTATTTTCGCATTCCATGGCTGATATTATGTGATAACGTTTTTGCATACCCTAGAATTTTTTATGCAGATGCTGTTTTAAGAAAAAAAAAAAGCTCAATAATCTGCTTGGTGAATGGAATTTAAACTCTGGGCATGTGTTGCCTTTTCAATATGCTGAATAATAACCTTTGATAGTGCTTGAGCAGAAACAAAACTGGGGGTTGTTTTCTCTGTTCACTGCCAGATTGTTTGCCATCTTTAATTTTTAAAAAAATTTTTAACTTATATCCACCTTAGGTAAAAATATGAAAAAATAATATTTTATAAGCCAGAACAACACTATGTTTTTAATAGAAATAGTCTAATTTTTACCACGACAAGTTGAAGAGCTCTGTCCCTGGCTGATTAACTAAACCTGTGATGAATTGACACTAGGTTAATAAGGGAAAGAATCTGCTAGTTGATATATTTTCCCCATATTACTCACCATTAAAATTTTTATAAAACCTTTATATAGCTTTATTAAAATAGAGCAAAACCAGAAACAAAATCCTGTCTCCACATTGCTAAGATGGGTTGATCATTATAAATCAGTATTTTGGGAAACCTTGGCTGTATCAATATAATACTTACAGAAATAATTGAAATAAGAAAGATCAGACTTTAAGCATTTTGAAAAAGACTCTTTGACACTGGGTAACTGTTTGGAACAAATTATTCTCTGTTTTTAATGAGTTCATGTGACTAGAGTAACCAAATTGATTTGAGCTTGTGGATATAACATTACTAACAATTCAATTTTTTAAAGAATGAAATTTTTCAACAAATCCCAAGTTTACCTATTTTAATATAGACTTTATATTGGTTGAAGTTATTTTGAAGTTGAACTGAAAGGCTCGTAACTGACATGTTTTGCAAATCCTTGAAGGCAGTGAAGAAGAGAAGTCTTTGTATAACAATGTAAAAGGTGAAGTGGGTGTGGCTCAATTGATAGAGCTCCCGTTTACCATATGGGAGGCCCTGGGTTCGCTTCCCAGGGCCTCCTTGTGAGGCCCCCGGCGTGGCGTGGTGGGGTGATGCAGCAGGACCTCACAGCAAGGGGGAGATAAGCAGACACAGAAAAAACACATAGCAAAATGGACACAGCGAACACAAGCAGCAAGGGGGGGATAAATAAATAAATAAATAAATCTTAAAAAAAAAAATATTGTAAAAGATGCTGTAGCAGTATATCTTTAATAAATAATGATCATTTTGATAAATTTATTGGAAAATGTTTTTTAGTGCACAAAAATATCATGATAAAAGTAATAAAGTTAAAATTCAGTTACTAACAATTTTACTGGCATTTAAATAACTGCTGTATTCTTCTTTCTTCAACAGTACAAATCCAAGTAGAGGAAAATGAAGATGATACTGAGGAAAGTTCAGGTAAGTGGGGATGGGCCCATTTAGAATATGTTTCCTCTGGAAAAGAAGTGAATTCAGGGGATTCATCTTATTTTGTGGGTTTATGCTATCACATAAATACGTGTGTATGAATGATTTGTGACGGTTTCAGAAGAGAGATCAAGCCCAGGAAATAGTATCTCCACTCCATCTTCCATTCAATTGGCACACACACATTTCATCCAATTTATATGTTGCCTATGATCAAGTAGAGAGTGGTCCAGAAAATTTTGCTTTTATATTTCTCTCCTATTCTTCCCAGAAAAACCTTGTTCTATTAAGCTTTTCTCTAAGGCTGAATCTATAGATTGGCCATTTTAACAAAACTGACCAGGTGGTTCAATTAAAATGAATGAACTGATTCTTTTGTACTGAATTCATGAGTATTTTGACCGAATTGCTCTCTTTTCACCTTGTGAAGTCTCAGATCAAAAGCCTGGTTGGTGACCCCTTTCCAGGGATCCAGTCCATTCTTGGACAGGAATGAGAGAAAGATCCTTGTATGAGCAAAAGCTCTGCTTTTATCCAAACTGAAAGAAACAGCAGCATCTAGAGAAGATTTCAAGAGTTCAATTAAAAGGTATAGCAGACTATCCCTTTAATATCCTATGCACAATGTTGCAACCAATAAATGTTCATTATGCCAATTGTTTACAATAATTAGGTGTCTCTTAAATGAAAACAGCCCATAGTCACGCACAGCTCCTGGGTGCCATGACTCCTATATTGAATTGAGCCCATTCCAAAAAGTAGCATTGTGAGCAAATCTGCATTGAGTAGACAAACTTAAAAATTTGTTTTTCAGAATTTGGATATTTGGAAACTAGCTAAAGTACTAAAGACTGACTTTTTGTTTCTAAATGGCAATAATTTTAATGATACACTTTTCATCCTTGGTAAAATTATGCAAGTAGTATAGGGAAGAGTTTAATAGTTTAATCTTAATACAAAAATACTAAAATGCAGAGCGCTAAGTGGCTGCTTGAGTTCTTGAGTTATTTATGAGTGAAACTGTTTCTCAATTTCTTGTCCTTTCTATAATCAGTGACCAATATGATTAATAAATACTGTGTAAATTTTCACATAGCCAGAATGGAGTTCAAATAACATACGACATTTGACACACTATTTAACAAACACAAACTCTTTCTTGGTATTGGTAACAGAGGATAGTTTACAAACCTCAGAAGTTTTCCTCCTGCTTCTCTTTGCTAACCTAAACTTAGTAACCTCAACAATATTTAGATCTTCAGTCTGAAATATCAATAAAAAGTTTCAATAAAAAGTGCTAAAAGATAGAAGGTAAAGTCATAACTCATACATATGTAAAAAAGAACATATTTAACTCATTAGTGAGGAAACCTATGAGTGCTACAATCAATTCAAAGGAAAAAACAAAGAACAGACACATTTATAGATCAAGAATATTGAAGTGATTGTGCAAATGGAGGCAACACTGGTTTATTTTGTAGGAGGGTTTAGGTGAAGGGTTGTCTTTCCACAGGACAGAATTCATTTGCATGTCTATAGAAAAGAATTATTTTGCATTGCTATCCAGTTAGCTATAACTAACAGAGTTGCAAAATAGAATCAGAATCAGGTAACACAGAAGGGTATGCTAGAGATAATTCATAATTTTCCACTAAAGCACAACATTTTTCCTATTGTAGCTTCTATTTAAGAGGATATTGGTAACTCTGAGTAATAGTTGACTGTTAAGAAGTAAAGAAGTAACAGAAACAAAAGTAGGAAGTATGTTATACGTTCTGTAAAGTAATAAACTGACTTATCTTTACCCCAGAGCTTTCTAAGAAGTTTTGGATATATGAGGCATTAATTGTTAGTTGATAAATAATAAAATAATGCTATCATTTTTCTCTCATATTAAGTTTATATTTAGAAGTTACAAATTTCTGTTCATAAGGATAGAATGACCAAACTGCTGTGTTTACTATCAATTTCATTTAAGGAAAGGGACAAGAAATATTTAGGAACAAGAAGGAACTATTTGGAATCAAGAAGAAGATAATTTGAATTAAGAGGACTCTTAATGACTGAACGGCTTTCTCTAAAATTGTTCTAGTTCCTAGCATTTCCTTGTCATTCCTGTCCTTTGTTCTAAAATAGAAGTAGTGGTAAATATATAGTGGTTAATCACTCAATCCTTAAATTGATATTGGTAACCTCTAAACTTGAACTTGATTTTAATGGTTATCTTAGCGATACAGATGCCGTTAAACTCTAAGCCATCAAGTAACCCAAGTAAATGAAGACTGAAATGGTAAAAATTATTAAATTTTTAAAATATTCATAATTTTGAGTAGATGAACCACCCAAGAAATAAAAACCTGGATAAATTTATTATTATATAACATGATGAATCTTTTTGTAATGTGGGGAACTGCTGGATTGTGGTCCCAGGTGTGTGGCACTAGCAATTAAAAAGAAAGAATAAATTTGCTAGTGGGAGGGAGCTCTTTCTAATATTGCCCACTGAATCATTAATCACTGTGTTTAGGTGAAGATGAAGAAGAGGAGGAAGACAAACTCCCTCGAAGAGAAAGCATGAGGCCAAAGCGGAAACGGACCAGAGACGTTATCAATGAGGATGATCCAGAACCTGAACCAGAGGATGAAGAAACAAGGAAGGCAAGGGAAAAGGAGAGGAGGAGGAGGTTGAAGAGAGGAGCGTAAGTTTGTTGAGCTCATAACTGAAAGCATTATTTGTTCAAGAGCACTTGACACTGAAAAAAGACCACTCACTTTAGGTACTTTATTGCCTTAAAATTGGAACTTAAAATTACTTGTAGAAAGACAGGCTTAATCTGGTGCTTCCATTTTTTTTTTTTTTTTT
>JAQZBX010038483.1:0-23398 GCA_029593785.1 Cabassous unicinctus | reverse complement strand
GATGTGACATGGAGAACCAGGAGATAATTCAGGGACTGGTGTTTCATAGCCTTGAAAAGGGTTTCTCCCCAATGTGCCGCTTTCCTTGAAATGAACAAGTACTTTATATATCTTTGTCCTCAGGTTTGGCTGTCAATCCCTGATTTGGGGACAATAGGACAGTCTCACAACGTATTATTATAGCTGTTGCTCTAATGATCTTTTGCTGTGTAATAAGTTATCCAAAAATGTAATGCCTTAAATCAGCAAAAATTTCATTATACCTAATGATTTTGTGGTTCAGAAATTTGAGCAGGGCTCAGCTAAAGGATGCTTCTGTTATGTACTGGAGCCAGTTTGTACTGAGAACCAGCTATTAAAAACTCAGGAATTTCTCACAGGTGATAATTAAACCATCCTTACCTTGAAATCAGCCATTGGGGGGGCATTTATATCACAGAATTAGGAAGCATTAAAATTCCTTAATCTTTCTTCCCTAAAGGGCAGTTAACAAGCACACCACTGTTTCTATCCAACATGTTCTTGACAGTGGTCACTCGGGGTATTCAGCTAGCAGATTAGCTACTCTGAAGGCTACAAGAAGGCTTCACTCACATGTCTGGTGCCTTGGTAGGGATGACTTGAAGGCTCAGCAGGGACTGTCTATCAGAGCACCTACACATGGCCTGTCCTTCCTGGTGGCCTCAGGGTAGTCACACTTCTTATATGGCACTTCAAGCTCTTGGAGTGAGTGTTGTTAGAAGCCCAGGCAAAACTTGCAAGGCTTTTTATGGTTTAGCTTCAGAAATCCTAAAATATCATTTGTCACATTCATCAGTATGACAGTTTGAAATTCTTTTATGAATCCAAAAAAGAAAAAAGATTATGTTTTTGAACTAATGCATTACAATCTGTGAGAACATGTCGATTGGACTACGTCAGTGAGGTATGACTCAGGTTGCGTCTCCACCATCTTGCTGGATCTGATCTAAAAGGAGACACAGAAAGAAAGGAAGCAGATATATTGATCCTGTCATGTGAGAGAGCGGACTGTAGGAAAACAGAAGCACTGAAAGGCTGAGAGAGGTCATGGAGTCTGGAAAGAGCAGAGCATAGAGGCACGGAAAGAGCCCCCAGAGGGGCTGGGCCCACGGAGTAGCTCAAGAGGAGATGAGCCATATGCCTGATAGCTCACAGGTGAACTCGGGAAGAAAGCTGAGACTGAGTGAGGAGGCCCAGGAAGAGAGACGCCCTATGCCTGGTTGCCCACAGCTGAGCTCTGGGAGGTGGTAGATTCTAGAGGGGAAGGCAGAGACCTCGGCAGAGATCGGCAGCCATCTTCCTTCAACACAGGGCAGGACCCTGATAAAGCATCTCTGCTGATGCCTTGATTTGGACATTTCACAGCCTCTGAACTGAAAGCTTTTACTCTAAATAAAATCCCCGTATAAAAGCCAATCCATTTCTGGTACGTTGCATCGGCAGCCCTTTGGAAACTAAAACCATCCATCAAGCAAGTCACTAAGCCCAACTCAAATTCAAATGGTAGGGAATTAGAATCCACCTCTCATTGGAAAGAGTAGTGAAGAGGTAGTAACAATTTTAGACCTTTCTCCTAGATGTCACACACGCATAATAAATGAATATAATTGCCCTTTAAATATGACTACATCAGTGCTGCACAGGCATCTCTAACTCATCATGTTCAAAATTGAATTCATATTCATTCCTCTTGCATTAGTCATGGCAAGCAATGCTAGCTGATATACCACACAAATCCTGAAAAGTTAATTGATTCTCCCTATCTCAGTTCATTGTGATCATGGGAGGGTCAGTCCTCCATGCAGTCATTCAGGGACCCAGGATATTTCAATACTATGACTATACTATTGTTCACAAGCGGCTTCAAGGCTTCAAGTTCCCTCTTTAGACATCCAGCTAGCAAAAATGGGGAAAGGAGCATCTAGAACACTTAGGAGTTTCAGGGTACAGGCCTAGAAGTAGCAAATACTACTGCCCATATCTATTGGCTCAATTCCATGACCTTCCCTAACTGCAAAGAAGACTGTAAAATGTGTACTCTCTTCCTGACTCAGAAAGAAATTTGATTTTTTATAATACATAGCATTGATTCTGCAACAGTATGTCTTAGTTGTCATGAAATACCTTTTTCACTGTTCCTCCTACACTTAGGGCCAACATTATACCTCCCCAATGGAGACAACCTAAAGACCCATTTTGACATTGCATTTCTTCCAAAGCCCAGGATCTACAGATGAAGCATAACCCTCTCTGCAGGTCAGAGTTTGTTTATTTTAGTTCAGTGACCTGTGAATGAAAAGGCAAGTTATCTTTCCTTCCCAGTCCCTACTGTCAATCAATAAAGACTGTCACAGGATAACTGCAATGGAAACTTCCATTTGGGCAAGGGAAGATACACACCAGCTTCTGGCCCATAATAACTCAAGCCCACTTCCTGTTGGATAGAGTTTTTGAAAGTTTATTCCTCATGTGCATCACAGTGTGTAATGTGTGTAAGGTGGTTTTCCTTGCAGTGGTGATTCAAGATTTAAGGCTTCTTCCATCTTGTGGGTCGAACATTATTTTGGAGTCCTGCACTTGGCAAAGAGGAGAAGAAAACATGGTGGATCATGTGGGAGACTTTAGGGTCCAGAACTGGAAATGGAATACATCATGTATGTCCATATTTCATTAGCTAGCACCAGGTCACACATATAGTTGTCCTGTGGGCCTAGAAAGAAAAGAAAAGTGGTTTAGTGACTATCTCAGTTGGCCAGAGATGCTATGACAAATACTGCACCAATGGGTTGGTTTAAACAACAAGAATTTTTTGTCTCACAGTTTTAGCCATCAGAAGTCTCAAATCAAGGTATTGGCCAGGCAGTGTTTTCTCCCTGAATCTATCGCATTCTGGTGATGGCTTGCTGCAATACTTGGCAACCCTTGGGTTACATCTCTGCCTCTGTCACAAAGACACCTCTGTCCTTTTTCTCCCCCTGTGGCCTTTTTAAAATTCTGGCTTCTCTGACTGCATACACATTTCCTCTCTTTATGAGGCCTCCAGGAATACAGATTAAGATCCACCATGGTTCAATTTTGCCACACCTTAACAAATAATGTCTTCAAAAGGTTCTATTTAGAAATAAGCTCTCACCCACGTGAATGTGGATTAAGACTAAGAACATGCCTTTTGTTGGGATACATGATTCAATCTGTCACAGTGAACATGTGGAACATTTCAGTCACATCCCCAAAAGGGTTTCCTTTTTATATTTTGTACCTAGTTGAATAATAGCATCATTGAAATGACCAGAGACAAAAGACAAGGAGTAAGGCCACCATATCCAATCTCTTACAATGTCCTATTCCCTTCATATCTCTTTCATTCATGTCCTTTTCTCTACTCTGACAACCATTGTCTTCATTTAGATATCCATTTTTATTCTGTGGGACTTTCTGTAGTTACTGCCTACTTATCTGTCTACCTGCCATCAAGAATTTTTCCATTATAAGGTTCACTCTTTTGCTAGACTTGTTTTAATGAAGCAAAAATATGAGCATCTTACACCAAGGTTTTAAATATTTCAACCACTCCCTGTGACTTTTAGGATAAGGATAAAATATCTTAGAAAGAAATGCAATGCTGCCTTAATGATCTGCCTTTATTTGCTCATTGAGGATTACTTTTGGCCTCTATTCCTTTTCCACTCTGCACCAGGCAACCTCAACCCTCAACAATTTTTTTTCTTGCATTAGACATTTTATTTTGAGATAATTGTAGATTCACATGCAGTTGTAAGAAATACTGATCAAACCACTTTTAATTCCTGAAGTCCATCATGCCTATGCCTCCCCGACAACTCTTATGAAAGGTTTTTCTCTCTGAATCTTACTAATGATTTAATTCTTATGTCAATTAAGAAGGCTTGTGCCCTCAGCCTCCTGTTTTGCTGAGCGCTCTCCTTTCCCTCCTGCCTCACCACATGCATATCTTCACCTTCACTTGCAGCATTGACTTGCTGGACAGTGCATCTCATCACGGGCAAGGGCCATGTGATTTTCAATCTCGTAGTGCCTAATTCTTGGCCCATACTCAGTACTCAGTGAAGTAGAATCCAGACTGGCTATGCATGCAGCCTCTGGATTCTGTCTAATTGGCTTTGAATCTATCTGGTTTCACAATTAATTAGCTGGGTGATCATAGACAAATCACTCAAACCCATTAGGCTTCAGTATTATCATCTGATAAGTAGAGATAATAATAGTAGTGCTTACCTCCTTAATATCTCGTGAGGGTTGAATATCACATGTAAAGCACCTACTTATAATTTGTGTGATTATAATTATCTATTGTCACTGTCATATTACCATATCATGAGCATTTCCATATTATTATGTGTTCTCAAAGTTTTTATAAATATTGTTTAAAAATTATCTCTATACTATTCCATCAAAAGGTAACATCATGTTTTCCTTAGCAACCTCTTTACTGCTGAACCCCTAGGTTTTTAAAATTTATTTCATCATTATAAATAACATGGTGATGGGTCTATGCATTATGATGTCTATATTTAGGATTATTTTTTAAGACACATTCCAGAATTGTAATTATTGGATCAAAAGAATTAAACATTTTAATTTAGTTTTTTGTTGTGTATTTACAGTTGCTTTCCAAAATATCTGTACCACTTTGTACTTCAAAAGCAAAATAAAATTTTGTTCATTTCCTTAGGCACTTTAAGGCATAGGAAATAAATGATTATTTTTATCAAGCACATATCCTAATGTGACCATAAATTTTATGAGAAAAACTGAAAAAATTAATTTTTACTTCTTTTTTTTCTGAAAATGGAAAGTCCAACTTGCACAGACAGCAAATAAGCATATTATCTATTTACTCATTTATGCATGAAGTGAGAATCCACCTAACAAATGCATCATAATGTAGAAAAAAACCAGCTTCTATTATAAAGTCTGCACTGATTAAAAAGGATTAAGAGGAAAGGAAAACATTTTTACCTTGGGTTCCACAGAAGGAATTAATTCATTAGGCAGAGCCATGCTAATCACATTCATTTGTCTCTTGATAGTCTTGTCATTAATATTTGCTCAAATCTGAGTCAGGAAATGAATATTTTTTCCAGAGGTGAATTTTAATTCTCACTTCCTCAAGTTTAGCACCACCATTATTGCATTTTCACCCTTCTTATAGAAATCTTAAATTGAAACTGAGTCAAATAAAGTTTATAGCACCTTACTAAGCTTTTATCCTTTTATGTTTATAGTGGAAATTTCTTAATGTTTCAGCTTCAGCTGATTTTTGCCGTGTAGTAATACAGCACAGATATCTCCTAAGCTCCATCTGGTTCAAGAAACCGGAATGTTCCAAGGGCACCCAATGGCATCATGGCCACTTATGGATGCTCTTAGAGAATGGACCCATTGCAGTATCATTTTGCCCTCCCCCTCATCACTCTGCAGTAGAAGACACATGCAGCGTGCATACTGAGCAGCTAAACAATTGAGGGTGCCAGGGGTGCTGGACAGATGCCGTGGATACCAAATGGTTCATAGACTAATGGTTCACTCCTCCACAATCCAGCACCCACCTACCTCACCAAAATTACTACCCCCTATACTTTAAACTGTCCTTCATCCCCTGGACTTGTGATAAATGCTGCCTCAGAGTCTGTGTCCACGTGGTTTCTTGTGCCTGTGGTATTCTCCTCCTATCATCTTTGCACAGCCAAGGCTTACAGACCCAACTGAAATGTTTCTGCTCAACATTCCTTCTCTATTCTCTGTCTCCCTTCAGGAATGTTCCAGAAACTCAGCACATTCAGGTTTGTGCTATAATAATTTCTGCACATGTTCATTCTCTCCTATAAACGATCAAATTCTCAAGGAAAAAAATTGTCTGATTCACTTTACATTCCCAAGAGAGACTTGCACAAAGTGGCCATTAAAGGAAGGGAGTGTTGAATAATGAATAATGAATAAATGAGAATGCGTGGAGATTTAGATGATTAAAGGGCATTTTAAAATGTGCACCCCAGTGGGAAACATGCTAGTTTTGGGGACAATCAATCCTTCTTTAATCAACAAGTTTTGTTGAACACCTACTATTTCCCAAGCACAGCTCATATACTGGCTCTGATTCTAATAAGCTGCATAATTTGGGACAAATTACTTAACCTCTCTGAGTTTCATTTTCCTAATCCATAAAGAAGAGACAGCAGTTTCTAAGTTGCAGGCACTTCATGAGCATTGCATGAGAAAAATGACATAAAACTCTCAGCACAGTTTTTGCTTAATAACTGATGTTTTCTTCTCCTTTGCCTTTCTATTTGATAAAAGCATCAGTCAGTCAAAAAAACACTATCCCTTCCACAGCCAATACTATGTCATCTCCCATGCTTCTGATAAAAGAAAACTAGAAGAAAATTATTTCTGAAAAATAGTCTTGGTTCCCAGGATTTATGAGGGATATTTTCAGTGTTAAAAGTAATGCTATCACCTTACATTTCTATGGCAGTCTATGTCCCAACAGTGTTGTGAAATTGAAAGAGCTTATCCCCACTTTTTCTAAGGTGGAAACTGAGGCTTAGAGAAGTCAAGTGACTTTCCCATGGCTACATAGGTAGGAAGTGGGAGAGCCAGAAAGTGCACCGCATTTTCCGATCCCCAGCAGAGCACTTTCCAATCTCTATCCATAAGAATGCTGTGTAAACATTCACTTAAGTCAAGGCTTCTCTCATCAGTAGCCTTCTTTGTATTTCTTATTTTCCCAACAGGCTCAATTTCCAGCAGGCCTCTCCTTTCTGAGCTCCCAACCTTCTATTACTAGAATCCTGCAAACAAGGCCCAGTAAATATGTCATCAAGGGAGCGTGTCATAAATCCATCAGCCTTCCCCAGCTTTGTAATGATGCTGCTGGAACCCTGTGAGCACAGCCCAGGTAGATGTTTGTGAGCCGTAATGGGAAAACAAATGAGCTTACTTTCAATGAGCTGGAACCTTCTGCCTGAGTTAATGTTTCAGTGGATTTGTTTGCTTCCTGCAGCTGGCTAAGCAGTTTTGATGACTATGACAAGAGTTTCCATGGATTTGTTTTTTGCCCTCATCGGACTTGATGCACAGCCATTCTGTACTACAATTTTCATGCTGGAAATGTGTTGTGATGAGGTTTACACGTGTGTCCTAATCAAGGCTCTGAGCATGATCTGAGGACACATGAAATAGCTGCAGGAAGGATGAGAATTCAGCATATCTTTGACCCTTTTTTGGAATTGAGGCAGTACAATGACCTGTGCCATCCCCATGGACATTGTTTCAAGGAGATAATGTACTGCAAGAACTCTGGCCCGGGAGCCTGAGGAACTCAGTTTCAGTTCTTATAAGATGTTACCAGGCAAGCACAGACAATTCATTTATACTACAAGTTTGCTTGATCATATGAATCACTTGGAACAGCTGCTTGTGAAGCGAATACAAATTCTTGAGCTTGTCTAGAGATTATTGACTCAGAATCTCCAGGGGATAGGCTGTGGAATGTTATATTTTTAACAAGTGTCATGGGTTGAACTGTGTCCTCGAAAAAGAAATGTTCAAGTCCTAATCCCCCTGTCCCATGAATGTGACCTTTGAAGATGTGATTACTTAAGATGAGGCCCAACTAGATTAGGGTGAGCCTTAGTCCAATATGAATGGTTTCCTTATAAAAAGAGGGAAATTTGGACGCAGAGATTTGACAGGGAAGAACACCATGTGATGAAGTGCCTGGAGCCACAAGCCAAGGAATGCCAAGGAGTGCTGGAAAGTCGCTAGAAACTAGGAAAGGCAAGGAAGGATTCTCCTCTATAGGTTACAGAGGGAACATGGCCTGGATGGTATCTTGAGTTCAGACTTCTGCCTCCAGAACTTTGAACAACAAATTCTGTTATTTTAGGCCACCCAGTTTGCAGTACTTTGTCACAGCAGCCATAGAAACTAAGATGATGCTTGCAATCAGCTACATTTGGGAAATACTGGTCTTCAGCATCTCTATATCCCCTGGATATACTTAAAAATTCAGGAAGAACTTCTACATAGGTGGTCTGTATTCTACCTACTTCAGATTACCTGGAGCTAAACTGAAGATATGCTAAATCAGAATCCCTAGGAATATGGCTTATCTGGGTTTTTTTTGTTTTTTTTTTTTTGTTTTATTTTTTGTTTTTTTAAGGGGGCACTGGGGATTGAACTCGGGACCTCAAACATGGGAAACAGTGTTCAACCACTGAGCTACACCCACTCCCTGGCTTATGCACTTTTGTAATAAGTTCTTCAAGTGATTTTTTATCTGCACCAAAATTTTGGAACCACTCATAGAATTTCTTTTTACAGTTTATTGTGTTTGGAGATATTATCAACATCATAAGATTGCTGTGAGCATTGCAAGAGATAAAGTATTTAGTGTAGTTTCTGCCATAGGTGAGCCCTTGATAAATATTAGCTACAAACACAATAAATTGTTTAGTGTTTTCCTTGGGCAGGGATTACATCTTCTTCTGATTTCCACACCATGGGATGGAGTATGGTGGCAGGTCAATAAGTTCTTATTGATCTAAGATGCTTTTCTATTTTAAAGGTTGACACTTTCTATTTTCCTTTTGTTCTTTCCCATGTCTGTTTTTTTTTTATTGGAAGAATCTCAGGGGACTGAGAACTGTACATTGACCAGAGCTGTTCTGGTCATGATAAAATGTCACATTTGGAAGTTTCCTACAGAGCTGCTTAGGCAGCATCTTTAGAGATGGGCAGTGTGGTTATTATTAATCTCATTTCATGTATGAAGAACCTGATCCAGAAAGGAAAGGTGACCTTGCCCAAGGTTATACCACTGGTTGATGACAAAGTCAGAGCTAGTTCAGATTCTTCATTGTTATAGGTAAATCATGACCCACAAAGACATGTTCAAATTCTAATCCCCAGTCCTGTGAATGAACTCATTTTTTAAATGGGCTCTTCAAAGAAATCAGAGTAGGCCTTAAACCAATATGACTGGAATGTTTATGAGCAGAGAAATTTGGACACAGTTATTAGTAGGAGACAGATGTTCATACAAAAGGAGGCAGAGATGCTAGCAAGCCACCACCAGAATTCAAAGGAAGCACGATCCTTCTGACACTTTGTTTTTAGACTTCTAGCATCCAAAACTGTGAGACAATAAGTTCCTGTGATTTAAGTCAACTAGTCTGTTGTACTTTGTTAAAGCAGCACTGGCAGACTGAGATATTCATCTTCCATCCAGAATCTTCCATTCTACTTCACAGTATTTCATTGATGTTATTACCAGATCATTGTTAACATTAACTCTGTTTTCCAAAATCTCATCTCTCCTTCCCTTGTCTTTATTCTACACTCAGCTCTTTTCCCTTTTGTGTAGCCCTCTTTTCATATTGGCCCAATCTTCCGCCAGTGTGTGATAAAGATATCACATCAAGATGCTAGGCTCAAAGGAAGCTGGCCCCTTTCATTGTGATTGTTTTTGACAAAAGAGCAAAACACATGGGGAGTGCTTGATCCAAGTTTGTGAAATTGATCCTGGGAAATCAGATACCATGGCACCTGAACAGGTAAAAAGGATTCAAGTGGGAAGTTCTTCCTGCTTTCCCTCAAATTGCAGTTCTGCAGGAAGCTTCTTCCTCTGTGCCTAAAGTGCTATTGGTAACAGGATTATGGTACCATCTTCTTTATAACAAGTGATCTCCAATCTGTAGGGTTTTAATGTTATTTAGAGAAAAGCACAGATTCCAAGTGTCCTCAAATATCTTGGGGGCCATGTGAGAGTCATGCCATGTATCCAAGGGCCAATGGGACAATAGGTTGGGAGTAGACACTGGATACTACCAAAATGGAGACCACATGGGGAAATCAGGTCCAGCTCAGAAACCAGTATCCTGAGATCAGGTGTTACATCTTGACCTTGGGCATCTAGATAGTGGTGTGCCCAGTGGTTGGAGAGAAAAATTGATATGACTTCAGTCCAGTGTTTCATAGGGATGTAATGTGATATTTCCACACAACCTTCTCTGGGGCAATAGTTCTGTTTGGAAATTTGCAACATTATTTAATTCATCTTTTATACTTCACTACATAACTGGATTGACATTCAACTGCACTTACCACTTGGATGAATTAAAATGTATTTCTTCATTGTTTTCTGTGAACCAATCATTTTTTCTCACTAATAATAATAATCTCTTGAGGGAGTACTCCCATCTCATTCCTCTGTTTTTGTTTCAGTTTTTTCTGGAAGTGATTATCTCTAAATAACTGTACAAACAGAAATATATTAAATACAAACTAGCTAATAAACATAGGAATTCAAATATTTTCAATGTATAAGACTATGTAGACTTCAGCTACTTAATGGTGCCTGATCCATACTCCTCCACTTCCGTCTTTATATACTTATATATATTGCATGCTTTTGATACCTGAGGTGATCAATATTATTTTATCTCCCACACTATCCTTTCTTTGGCACCTCTTATTTTACATACACATATATATAATATATATATATATATATACTGAGGCTATAGCTAGCAGAAACATTACAAATCCTGTAGTTATATATATATGTATGTATAATATTATATTTACTATATCACATATATATTACATTATGTACAAAATATAATATGTAGCATTATTATAAGGGTATATATATGTTTGTGTGTGGGTGGCATCTTTCAAGGTAGAATAAACATCAATAAGGAATCAAGAAAGTAATAACTATGCAAAGCATTACTTTAGCTGTAGCTTTTCTTCTATGGGTGCTAGCAAAGGCAGAACAAAAGATTGCTTAAATTATCCAAGTAAAGAAATTTTCTTTGCATTGATAGACAACTTGGAAACAAGTGCAGGCAGATATTCTTTCTAACTCTACTAGATCCAACAAATAAAATGATTGCTAGACATAATAATTTGGGTAGGGCTATGCAAATCAACCACCCTTTAACATAATTTTTAGAGAGTAAGAATGGTAAGGGAAATATCTCATTCTACTATTGGCATGGAGTGATTCTGGTTATAACTTAAAATTTCTGTAAATCTTTAAAAAAAACCAACAGTCTCCTAGAAGATATATTAAATAAGAAAATGAAGACAATACTGTACTCCTGATGCAGGAATAATACAATTTTAAAGACTTTATACATGGAACAAAAGAAAACTTTAGAAAGCATCCGCTTTGTTTTCTCAATGAAAGGGAAGAAAATATTAAGTCTAAAGCAAGATAAAAATTGTAGAAGAAAAGCACACTGCATTGAAAAGAAAGGTAGCTGATAAGCAGGCTGAGTTTTAATACGAGCAGAAATAAGCAAAATAAACCTGAAATTAAAAATTGGACAGTTAAATTTAAATTGGCATTGAGAACAGCAAAGATAAGAACTGATAATGTAGAAAACAAAGTCACCATTTTTGGGATAACAGTTGTCTAGAGGAGAATGGATAAGGAGATGCGAATCATGAATGAGGTGATAGGTGTAAAGACAAGTAATCAAGATGCAATCTACAAATAATTGAAGATGTGACCAGAACCCCTGAATGAGAATAATAATTAAGGTATAAGTGAAGAAAATTGTCCTGAACCCAGAATGCATGCATTTCTTGATCAAAAATCTTTACTGAATATCAGGAAAAATTAATTAAAAACAGGGACACGCCTTTAAAAAAAACTTGTTGAATTTTTTCCCGATAGTTTATTATTAAAAATCCAACATATAACAACTTTTAAAGAAATTCATAGTGAAAACTGAGTACAAGTAACCCATATTCTATTTTAACTATACTTGTTTTATCACATATCCATGCATTTATTCATCACTCTATTCATCCATCAATCCATGGTATTTTGATGTACAAAGTACATTTGTGTACTAAATACTTCAGAATGCATATTAACTAAAATTTAATATTTTTTCAGTTTTTTAACACAGAATTTGTATTCAATAAAATAAATCTTAATGTACATTCACTGACTTTTGACAAGTGCCTACACCTCTGCTACCCAAACCCTGCAAACATATTGAACATTGTCATCTCCCTGTGCATCTTCCCCTTCAGTCCCTGCCTCTCTGAGGCAACTACTGTACTGATTTTTACGTGTTCTGGAATCTCATAAGTGCAATCATACAGTGTGCATTCTTTGTGGGAAGCTTCTTTCACTCACAAAATATTTTTGATATCCCACCTTGTTATTGCTTGTATCAGTCTGTCCCTTTCTATGGCTGAGTTGAATTCTGTTGTTGTATGAATATACCACGGTTTGTTTATTCACTCTACTTGTTCCAGTTTTTTGTCTAGCATGCATAAAGTTGCTATGAACATTTGTAAATTTCTTGTTTGTGTGTGTGTGAAAATATGATTACATTTCTCTTGGGTAAATGCCTAGGAAGGAAATTGCTAGGTCTTAGAATAGGTATGCATTTAGTTTTATGAAGAACTGCCAGTCCTTTTTCCAAAGAAGCTATGATATTTCACATTCCCACTAACAATGTATGAAAGTTCCAGTTGCTACTCATTTTTGCAAAACCTTGGTATCATCTTTTTAAAATTTATGTGTTTTAGTGAGTATGTAGTATTAGCTGATGGTGAGTTTCATTTGAATTTCACTTATGACTAATGATGGTAAGTGCGTTTTCAAGTGCTTGTAGGCCACTCAGATCTTTATGGAGGCTTCGTTCAAATATTTTAAAACTGTGTTGTTTGACTTCTTAATACTGAGTTTTAGAGTCCTTTATATGTTCTAGAGACCAATCCTTTGTAAGATACATGCTTTCCAAATATTTTCTCCCAATCTAAGACTTGCTATTTATTTTCTTAATATTCTTTTGATGAGCAGATATTTCTAAATTTAATAAAATCTAATTTGTAGTCTTTTTTACTTTATGAATATTGTTTTCTGTGAACTGTCCAAAGAATCTTTGCCTATATTCAAGTTATGAAGATAATCACCTATATTTTTTCTCTAAAATCTTCAAGGGTGTAGATTTTATTTTCTGATCGATGATCCATCTCAAATTAAAATTTGAGTATGCTAAGAGGTAATGGATGAAGTTTATTTTTCTTTTTGAATATCCATATATTCAAATACTATTTGCTAAAAGTTTTTCCTTTTCCCATTGGATTGCTTTAGCTCATTTGTCAAAATTCAAAGTGATTTTATATGTGTAGGTCTATTTTTAGACTCTCTATAATGTATATAAAATTGATTTATTTGTCAATTTATATGCCAATATCAGATGGTCTTGATTATAGTAGTTTGATATTAAGTCTTGAAATCTGGTCATTTAAGCCCTACAACATTTTCAAAATCATTTTGGATTAATGATCTCCTTATATTTCCATAAATATTTTGAAACAACTTAATATTTTCATTAAAGAAAAAAAGCTTGCTGGGAGTTTAATAGTGATTGCATTGAATCTATAGACAAATCTACAGAGAATTTAACAATATTGTGTCTTCCAATACACAATCATGTTAAATAGTTCCATTTAATTAGAGTTTTTAATTTTTCTCAGCAATGCTATACAGTTTTGAGTAAAGTGCCCTGGTGCGTGTTTTGTAAAATTTATTCCAAAGTATTTTATGCAAATGGAATCATTTTAAATTTCATTTTCAATTTGTCTGCTGCTAGCATATTCATATACTTTTTGCATATTAATTTTATATCCTGAAATTTATTGTTTTATTTACTTATTAGTGCTAAAAATTCTTTGGAAGATTCCTTAGTGTCTTTTACATAAATCACTGTCATCTGTAATTAGTGAAAGATTTATTTCGTTTTTCAAATCTTTATGTTTTTTTATTTCTCTTTTTAGTTTACTCCACTGCCTAGAATTTCAGGCACAATGTTCAACAGAAGTGAGCATCCTCTAAGGAAGTTAAGAAGAAAAATAATACTTCATATTTTTCAGATATTTACCATTCCCAATGCCCTTTGTCTTTCTTGAAGGTTTGCATTTCCATTTGGTTTCATTTCCTTTTAGCCTCAAAAACTTCCTTTAAAATTTCTTTCATTATAAGACAATTGATAACAAACTCCCTTTAGGGTCTTCTTTCCAACAATGTCTGTATTCTGCCTTCATTCTTCAAGGTGATTTTCACTTGATATAGAATATTAAGTTGAAAAATTGATGTTCTTTCTTTTTCTTAAAGCATTTTAAAGGTGTTTTCCCACTGTCTTTTGGATTCCATAGTTACCCCCCGACTCCCTACCCCCTGTATTAGTCTGCCAAAGGGGTGCTGATGCAAAGTACCAGAAACCTGTTGGCTTTTATAAAGGGTATTTATTTGGGGTAAAAGCTTACAGTCCCAAGTCTGTGGATAGTTCAACTAAAGGTACCATAAGAGGTACTTTCTCACCAAAGTCAGCTACCACGTGTTGAAGCAAGATGGCGAGTCTCTGCCTGGTCTCTTAGGGTTTCTTATATCACTCTTTTGCATAGGGCTCATTTCTTACCAGGTCTTCTTAGCTGCTCAGCTGCTGTTCTCTTCAGCTGCAAATTATCAGGCAAATGGCTCATCTCTCCCTGGGGCCCCAGGCTCAAACATGGCAGCTCTCTCTCTCTCTCTTCTTGTGTGTCTTCTTGAGTGAGTATCCTTTTATATAAGCCCACCAAGGGGGTGGGGACTCAACCTGAGTCACACCTTTGACATGGTTGAATCAAAAGCCCTAATTGATTTCATTAGATAAACTTAAAACCTTTGAATTTAATACAGTCAAAGGGTATCACACCCAGAGGAACAGATTAGTTTACAAACATAATCTTTCTTTTTGGGATTCATAAATTATCTCAAACTGCCACATCCCCTTTTTAACCATATTCACATATAATTCAGTGCTGTTAATTACATTCTTAATGTTGTAATAACATCACACCATCCATTTCCAAAGCTCTATAATCAACCTAAATAGAAACCCTGTACAAATTAAGCATTACCTCTACATTACCTACTGTCAATAGGTAAACTGATAAACTGTATTCTAGATTATAACTGTATGAACTGTCTTATTTTAATTATTTCATAACAGTGAGATCATATAATACTTATCCTTTTGGAACTAGATTATTTCACTCAACATAATGTCTTCAAGTTTCATCCATCAGACATCCATGTTTTTGCATGAACCAGAACTTCATTTCTTTTCAATGTTGAAATAACATTCCATTTTATGTATATACCATATTTGTTTATCTGTTCTTCAGTTGATGGACACTTGGGTTGCTTCCATATTTTGGTAATTGTGAATAAAGCCATTATGAACATTGGTGTGCTAATCTGTTTGAATCCCTGCTATAAATTATTTGGGATACATACCTACTAGAGGGATTGCCTGGTCATATGGCAACTCTATAGTTTTCGAAAGAACTGCCAAACTGCCTTCCACAAAAGTTCACCATTTTACATTGCCACCTGCAATGAATGACGGTGTATGTTTCTCCACATCCTCTCCAACTTGTAATTTGTTTTTGTTTTGTTTTGTTTTTTGCTTTATTTTATTTTGTTTTCTACTAATAGCAATTCTAATGGGAGGGAAATGGTATTTCATTTTAGTTTTGATTTGCATTTCCCTAATAGCCGATGATGTTGAAAATCTTTCTATGTTCTTTTTATTATTTGTTTAGCCTCTTTAGAGAAATGTCTATTAAAGTCTATTGCCCATTTTTATTGTGTTGTAAGATTTCTTTATAAATTCTGGATATTAAATGCTTATTGGTTATGTAGTTTCCAAATATTTTCTCCCATTCAGTAGGTTGTATTTTCGCTTTTGTGATAAAGTCCTTTGATGCACAAAAGTTTTTAATTCTGTTGAGTTCCCATATATCTACTTTTTCTTTTGTAGCTTGTATTTTGGGTATAAAGTCTAAGAAACAATTGCCTAATACAAGTTCCTGAAGAGGTTTCTGTACTTTTTGTTCTAGGAGTTTTATAGTCCTGGTTCTTAAATTTAGGCCTTTGATTGGTTTTGAGTTAACTTTTGTAAATGGTGTGAGATAGGGGTCCTTCTTCATTTTTTTGCACATGGATATCCAGTTCTCCCAGCATCATTTGTTGAAGAGACTATTCCTTCCCAATTTAGTGGATGTGGCAGCCTTGTCAAAAATCAATTGGCCATAGATGTGAGGGTTTGAACTATCAATTTGATTCCATTGGTCTACATATCTACTCTGGTGCCAATGCCATGCTTCACTAGGCAATGCCAATGTTCTCTAGGGATTCTTGCCACTCTATTAATACAGAATGTAGCAGGACTCCTCAGGATGGGAATTCAATATTCTTTCAGTTATTGTATCGATCTCCACCCACCAAGACAACACCCCATGACCCCTTGAATACATTTATATTCCATAGAGGCATGCCCCAGGCGCACCCCTCCCCTCACGCCTCCCCCCTACGGACACCCTGCTTCGGTGATCCTCCCCTGCCACAGTTGTGACTCTTTTGCAATCCAAAACTTCCCCAAAAACAAAGCCAAAAAAATAAATAAATAAAAATTAAATTAAAATATGTGTATATATGACAATTTAAAAAATATATATTTTTGCATTGTGCCTTTCATTCCTGTGATATCTGTTATCTTTTATGTACAGTGACAATTTCTCTGTATGTTCCCCCAGTGTCTTATTTTTTTCACTTTATTTTCAAAGAAGCTTTAGGTAACAGAAAAGTCACATAGAAAATATAGGAGATTCCCATATACCCCATCCCTCCCCTTCTCATATGTCTTTGGGTCTTGGGAGAGTCTCTTGTAAACAACATATAGTTGGAACATGCTTTTTTACCCATTCTGCCAGTCTGTGTCTTTTGATTGGTTAAGTCAATCCAGTAGCATTCAGTGTTATTGTAAAAGCAATGCTTACTTTAGCCATTTTGTCTTTTGGTCTTTATATGTCATTTCCTTTTTGTCACTCTTTTCCTTTATTGCAACCTCTATTTCTATATAGTTGATCTTTTGTGGTGCATCTGACTGATCCCTTTCTCATTTCTGCTTCTGTGTATTTTTAAAATACTTTATTTTTGGTTGCCTGTGGTTTGTATTATACAACCTGCATCTTTATACCTACTAATTTGACAAGATACCAACTTAGCTTCAATAACATACATATTCTCTGTCCCCATTCTCTCTGTTTTCCCTTCTTATGTTGTTTTTGTCCCACTTTACCTCTTTATAGTTCCATGGTCATTATCAGGAAATATGCCTTCTTTTCTTGTTCAATTATATTGATTCTTACAGGAATTAAAGAGTAGAATTGTGTATTGAGGATACAGTACTATTGGATTTTGTATTTACCTTTTTTATTATCTTCACTGAAGATCTTCATTTCTTCACACTACTCAAAACCTCTCTTTCCTGTGGTTTCCTTTCAACTCGTGCAACTCCCTTTAGTAATTCTTGTAGGACCATACTTTTGTTGATGAACTCTCTCAGTTTTGTTTATTTGTAAATATTTTAAACTATCCCTCATTTTTGAAGGACAGTTTTGACAGATAAAGAATTTTTGGCTGGAAGTTTATCTCTTTCATTACCTTCACCATATCATACCATTGCCTTCTTGCCACCATGGTTTCTGATGAGAAATCAGCCCTTAGTCTTATTGCAGATCCCTTGTATATGAGAGATCACTTTTTCTTGCTGCTTTTAGTATTCTATCTTTGGCATCTGACATTCTGATTAGTATGTGTCTTGGAGTAGGTTTATTAGAATTTATTCTGTTTGGAGTACATTGTGCTTCTTGTAAAAGTATAATTATGTCTTTCATAACAGTTGGGAGGTTTATGGCCATTATTTCCTCAAATATCCTTTCTGCTCCCTTTCCCTTCTCTTCTCCTTCTGGGAAACCCATGATGCAAATGTTTGGATGTTTCATGTTGTCACGCAAATTCCTGAGACATTGCTCAATTTTTTTCTAGTTTTTTCTCCATTTGTTCTTCTAACTTTAAAATTTCGATTGTCCTGTCTTCTAGTTCACAGTTTTGTTCTTTTGCCTGTTCAGATATGCTCTTGTATTCCTCTAGTGTATTTCTAATTTCATTACTGTGCCTTTCATTCCCATAAATTCTATTATTTTTCTTTTTAAACTTACAAATTCTTCTTTATGCTCACACACTTTTTAATATCCTTTAGCTCTATATCCATATTTTCCTTCATCCCCTTGAATTGATTTAGGGGATTTGTTGAACTTCCTTGATTAGTTGTTCCAAATTCTATACCTCTTCTGAAGTTTTAATTTGTTCCTCAGCTGGGCCATATCTTCCTGTTTCTTAGTATTGCTTGTAATTTTTTTGCTGATATCTGGGCATCTTTCTTTGATGACTTAACTCTGAAGATCATTTTCCCATCTTGTCTAGTGTTTTATTGTTGATTGGCTTTCTGTTAAGGCTTTTCTTTGATGTTTGTTCTAACTTATTCTGGACATTTAGAGTAGCCTGTGTTTAACTGTCCAGATTTTCTCATCTCTTCTTCAACTGAATCTTACCATTAATATGTGGTACACTTTTTAAGATTGCACTTTTTTGTGCAATTGTTTCATTTCCATAGAAAGCTTCCTTTCCTCTGTTCTTGATCTGGGAATCTTGAACTGTTCTATTTTTTGAGGTGCAGACTTTTATCCTATGATTTGTGTAACTTCTCTCCCTCATTTGGTGCCCACATTTTCTAATACTTTTCAGTACTGGGACCTGTCCTGTGTTACAGTAGTTCAGTTTTCCAACTTTCTTTTTTTCTTTCTGTGAAACTTTTCTACCTCCAGTTTCTCTCCTGTTAGGGAATCCAGGGACCCAGATAAGTTCAATCCAGAAAAATGGGTCAATATAGAAAAGTTTGTTTTGCATTTAGGTGGTTCAGCAAGCAGAGACTGAATTGAGTGTGTTGTGCCTCTTGCCAGAAGTTCTGTCAGGGTCTCACTCCTCTGTTTCTTTTTTTACCTGGGGCCTCTTTCTTGTATGCAGCACTCCTCAGCAGCTTGTGTTCCACCATCGGTGTCTGCAAGGTTGGGTCCCATGCTTGGATAAGATGGGATTCAAACTCACTGCTTTGCATTGCTCTTTAGTCTGTATCTGTGGCAGGAGGGACTCAGGCCATGCTGCTTCTGTGCAACTCTCGAGCTGTGTGGGACCTAGTGAGGGGGTTGTCTGTACTGATGGGTCTGGGGAGAAAATCTCCTAATTGATCTTGGAGATGATTTTTCTTTTTCTTTGTTACAGCATTTATGGAGTCCATCTACAGACTCTATCATCCTCCAGAGTTCCATGCAAGTAAAATTTGTCCTCTATTAGTTGATTCTGAAGAAAGACTTTACCAGTTAATGTCTTATGTTGCCATCTTGATGATGTCCTGAAATCTATAGTTTTTTTAATGAGAAGTAAGAGATACTTCAAATTTTTCTCACCTGTTTGTAATGTGTCATTTTTCTCTTGGGTTTTTAAGATTTTATCTTTATCTTTGGTTTTGAGCAGTTTGACTATGCTGTGCATGACATGCTGTTCTTCATAGTTATCCTGATTTGGATTCACTGAGCACGTTAAATCTGTAAATTCACACCTTTCACCAAATTTGGGAAAATTTAGGTCATTGTTCATTCAAATATATTTCTCTCTTCCTTTCTTAAAGTACCCTACTTGCATGTCTGATAGACTTTTTGATATTGCTCCAAATGTCCCTGAGGGTTTTACTCATTCTATTTTAATCTGAATTCTTTTTCTTATTAATTTTGATTATTTCTATGGATTTAATTTTACATTCATTGAGTCTTTCCTTTGTTATCTCCAGTCTACCTCTAAGTAATATTTTCAAATTTCAGATATTATATTTTGAATTTAGCATTTCCATTTGGTGCTTAACTTATAGTTTCTATTTGTATGTGTGTGCATGTGTGTGAGAGAGATTCCCTAACTTTATGTTCACTGCAAGCAAAATTTCCTTTACATCACTATGCATAGTTACAATAACTGTTTTGAAATTCTTGTGTACTATTTCCAATATAGACAATCTTTTGATTGTCTTGTATTTTTTATCTTAATTATAGGTCATGTGTTCTTAATTCCTCATACGTTGAGTAATTTTGGATTATATCCATAAAATGGTGAATATTAAGGTGTGGAGACTCTGGATTCTGTTATTTTTATTTTTATTTCTATTTTATTTTATTTTTTTGCTTTAGCAGGTATATTAGTCAGAGTACTCTAGGGAACAGAACTGACAGCGGATACCTGTAAATATTATAAGATTTTTATAGGAATTATTTCTCATGTCAGTGGCAAGGCAGAAGTCCAAATTCTGTAGGGCAGGCTGTAACCTGGGAATGCTAGTTAAGATCCTCCATGAGAAGCTGGCTGGCTGAAGGAGAAATGGAAATTTTTCTTTTCTGACTGCTGAAATCATCACTTCTTTTAAAGGCTTTAACTGATTGGATGACGTGTCTCCCATTGTTGAAGTCAATAGCCTTAGTTGATCGTAGATTTAAAAGCCATAGATGCAATCAACTTACTGATGATTTAAGTACATGAAATATCCTCATGGTAACAACCAGGCAAGTGCTTGCTTAACCAAACAAATGGATACTATCACCTGGCCAAGTTGACACATAAATTTAACCATCACCTGGAAATTAACTTAGCTGGACTCAAACAACAAATTTATCTTTTTGGCAGTAGCTCATATCTCAGTTTACATATCATATCTTTAAGTGGGGTGCTTTAAATTTGCTTTATACATGCATGTTTCAGGGGTAGCTAAAAATTGGGTCAGATTTTATACCTACATTTTGAGATGTCCCAGTCTTGCTTTCTCTTCCTCAGATTCCTCCCTTATTTCATAACCTGCTCACCACAAATTCTCTCTATTAGTTCTTAGAACCACAAACACTGAAATTTTCTATCAGAGATTTAGCTGTTCCACTATGTCACTAAAAGCCATGGACATTGGAAACTCATCCTATGCAACTTAATTTTTCTAATTTTTGATCACTCTTTAGAATCTGTTTGCTTTGCTTTATGCTTCAGATTATTCACGTAGCTGTACTTTATGCCTTTCTCATAGTTTTCTGCTCCAGTGGAATTTCCTTAGCCATATTAGAAGGGGAGGAAAACACAGTTAAACTGTGTTATATTTAAGAATCCAGTATAAGCCTACCAGCATTCTGGTAGATAAAAAGCCAAAACACAGTTAAAGAAAGTTTCATACAAAGGACTAGTTAACCTGGGTTCACATTTCTTGTCTGCAATATAAAACAAGAATACAGTGAAGAAGCACACGTAATTTTGATAGCAATGCAATGTAAGATGACAGTTCAATATAAATAATAAAATTATTACATTTAATATATTATTAGTTAAATCACTTGTTAATTCATAATTTAAAACATTAATGAAATTAAAATTATTTGTTTTAACTTCCTAACTCTACATTATACTAACAATGGCCAGGCAGAATTCACAGAGACCATTTCATTCTGGGTTTTGATATAAAACAAATAAGGACTGAAGGACATTTTGAAAGCCAACAGCACCCATTAGCAGAAGTAAAAACTAGAAGCAGAGACAAACAAAAGACCAAGAAAAAATACAGAATCTAAGAAACCCCAAAAAGTATATTATAATCATTATAAGATTTTGATGTGGTTTTTTCCTTGTAATGTAGGGGAAGACATCAAGGGAATTTATGTTCCTTGTATCTTTTTTATAATTTAAAAACTTTAAGCAGTGAGCATATGTTACATTAATTATTGAAATAAAAGTGAAAAAATTCTGTTTAAAAAGCACTTGGTAAAAACTGAAAACAGATTCCTATTTTGAATTCCTATTTTGAACCAATTTTGCACCAAAATTTAATTCATTTTTTAAGTTAAAAATTATTTTATGGAAAGTATTTTACTTAATGTTGTGAAGAAATAGGCACTGAATTTCACAATTGTCCTAGAGAACCCCTTATAAGTCCATTGGTATGTTGCTGTTTTACAGAATGAACATAGTACCTAATGAATACCAACAATTATATTTTGAATTCATTTGGAAAAAATAAATCTTCTAAAATTTTTTAACCATTCAGGTTTATACCATTATCACAATTTTGGGGAAATACATATATTTTTAAATGTATATACAGATTTCAAAGGAATACATTTAGAATCTTTTTTTTTTTTTTTTAGAATCTGTGTTTTCAACTTCAGACTAAGTTGAGATGACAAATTTTGAAAGCAGAGCCCATCACCTGAGAAGTAAAACTCACCATTGTTAAAATTCCAAAGTGAGCAATAGTTACACGATCCTGAATGCTGTCCTCAAGCTGTAGTTAGAATCTTTGAACGTTCTAAAGAAATGTTGCAAAGAATGTCCTAATGCTGTCTTGTCATTCTGCAAATTTAGGCTGGTTTGGAGGGCCAGACATTTCACCAAGAAGCCTCCTAGGAAGGCAACAATTTAGGAGGTGAGATATTCTATATGCAAAAGCTGTGTCTGGCAACAATGCATTAGAAAACAAGAGGAAATAATTTTTAATATAACAGTGTCTTTTTCTAGTCATTTTCATCCTTCTGGTTCTGGTTCCCCCATAAAATACCAGGGCTGGGAGAAGAATTAGATGAAAATGCATATCTGAGCCACCAAACTTTGTAAGCATTTAGGAGAAAAAGGCTTCTATGATAATGTAATAAGATGTAGTTAAAATGAGGAGAACCTCAACATCCTTTCTCGGACGATCTTTGGACACATAGGACTATACCAAAACAAAACTTGGCAATGGCTTGTGCTGTGAGGTGAGCGAGCTTATTTTGAGGAAGAGATCATGTGTCAGAGAATGTTTGTATTGTGGGGATATGATGCAAGGCTCCTCACAATATCTCAGGTAGACTGTTCTGTAGGAGGCAAGAAAAACACCTTTGGGAACATCCTGAAGTGGTTGGAAAGAATTCAATGAGGAATTGGGGAGGGGATTTCTTCAATCTTTTAGGTTAGACATACATGTCATAAGGTAGACATGGTTTCAGGAGAAACTTCTTTTCTACTTGCATCTCTGCATCGTTGTATAGAGGAAGGAACTTCTGGAAGTCCATCTATTCTATAAGGAAGGGCTACAGAAGACAAATTGCTTCTCCAAGCAGGAGGAGTGACCTGTCTGGTAGTCACTGGTGCCGTGAGAGAAGGGACATCTCCATTGGTGTGATGACATAACACTGGATGGGCCTGGAAGCTGCTTGTCACCATATGCCGTGCTGCATGGAAAAGCCAGTCTGTGATAGGAGAATATGGACCTAACATATTCTCCCAAAGAAACAGCTTAGAGAAAATGAAAGAGAGAGTCCTGACTGTTTCTCATCCCATTGTATCCAGCCCTGTACTATGGAA
>JAQZBX010038482.1:0-23378 GCA_029593785.1 Cabassous unicinctus | reverse complement strand
GAAAAACATCATCCTAGTCTTGTTTAGATTCTCTATTATCTCTCTGAGGAGAATAATGATAGCAAATGTTAAAAATATTTCTTCTCCCTGGCTTGTTTTTTTTTTTGTTGTTGTTGTTGTTGTGTTTTCCTTCGAGGTGCTTTTTTTCCCCTTTATGTTGTATGTTTCAGATTAGGAGTTTTCCTCATGCTTCCTATTAACCACAGTTACTTGTCTTTTCATGTTATAGTGGAGGACAAAAAGCTGATTGGGCTCTGAGGCTGTGGTAAAGATTTGTTGATTTTGAGCTTCATTGTAGGGAGATTTGGAGTAGGGAACCCACTGGTGATCCTTAGCTCTTTGCTCTTGGGCTAGTCAGACTTCCCGGAAGGCATTCCTTTACTCTGGGCTGAAGGGTCAGGGACTCACTGCAGGCTCTGAAAGGGAAGAAGACGGAGGGGCTCTGTGGTCAGTTTGCATTACACGCCTCATTATTTACTCCTCTCTCCCATGCTTTTCTTAGGTACCTAGGCCCTCAGTGTGCTGAGTGACTTCTAATCCTAAAACTCTATTTTCTTTCTCTCTAGAGAACAAACCTCCAGCCATCTGCTGGGGTGGGGAGGTGCTTGCCCGGCTGTGTGTGGCAGGGGCTGGAATTCCAAATATAACTGCTCCTCAAACAACTTTAACCCAGTCTTCCTTATTTTAGGTTGCCTTTCCTAATTCCAGAGATTCTTGGTGCTGCCATTTTCTGAGCCTTTTGAGTGTTCTGTCTTGTGAATTAGGTTGGTTCTGGAAAGCAGATGATGAAAGGTCACTTAGGAGAAAGGATAATCCTAAGTAAGACAGGTATGAATGAGGAAGTACTTTGGCCAAGAGTAGACCAATTTTGACAAACTTCGTGTTACAGCTTTTCTTTCATTTACAAGTTGACAAAGGACCTGTGGGACTTTGGGCAATATATTTTTACAAAGACATCACTCTTTTTCTGTGCTTATTTTCTATTCCTGTTTAGCATTTATCTATCCAGTCGTTCCTGCCTCTTCTCTATATCTTCTCTCCTCTTAGAGACAAAAAGGTCTGGGTGGGCTATAAGCAGGGAAGCTATCCCAGGTATTTTCTGGGATGTAAATGCCCGTTTTTTTCCCTTTATCTTCTCTTGCTCTGTGGTATAGACAGCACTGGGGAGCAGACCCCAGTCTGAGGAGTCAGCGTGTCTGAGTGTTGTAGCTTGCTATATGTGTGACACAGGACACATGACTTTCCTTGCTTATCTAAAATGTAACTTCCTCATAGGGCTGAGAGAGGAATAAATGAGATTGTGTGTGTCAAGAGCCTGGCCCAATAAATATTAATTCATGGTTATTATTTTGAAAATTATCTCAGTCCCCATATGTCTTTTCACAAAAAGATAGTGAACAGATGATAGGGCAATAAAGATTTAAGCTCTTTGCAGAAGGAGAAAGAAGTCACCTGTAATCTTCCTCCCTGACCCCTCTTCAGTTACGTATTGATATATGTGGTTGGAATTTGGGGAGCATTTGCTAAGGTCTGTGAGGGTTATCTCGCACCTGGTCAGAGTCACTCTTGCAGGGTAGTGGGACAAGCTGATTCCAGGTGGGAGGGGTTGGCTTGGGATACCCATTGGGGTTTGGACTTGTTTGGACTGATTGAAAGCAGTTAGATCTGGGCCTAAGTACCTGGTTTTCTATAAGAACCTTTGGGGAGAGGGTTGGAGACCCATGGCCTGGGCCAGGTGGAGGACGTCAGCCAAGGCCTGAGGGGAGAAGGCTGGCCTGGGCACTGAGCAGAGGAGCTGGGGAGGTCTTTAGGATGGTCACTGGAGATCCAAAATGGAGCCTTTGTTCCTTAATGGAACCGTCTGGGGGAAAGCTGGAAGAGGGGTGACACTCAGAGAGATGGGCATATTGGCCTGTCCAGACAGCCAGAGGCCTTCCCCTGCCTTGTGTTTCTGTGCAGGGTTCCCCTGGACACTGGCTCAGCAACTTATCTATCGCCTCCTCTGTCCCCTCTAGGCAGCAGAGTTGCCATGGTTACGGGTACAGGTTGTGCTGGAAGACCTTCTGGAGGGGGATTAAGCCAGAATCTCATAGGATTACTCCGTAGCCCACATGCAATCAGCCAGAGGATGTGAAACTCCGGTTTCAGGGTCAGACAGACATGGGTGGTGATCCTGGCCCCTTCACCCCTGAGCTGTGTGCCCTTGGGCAAACCACATAGTCCTTCTGAGCCTGCACAGTGGGAATAGGCCATGCCAGGCACCATCCTAAGCACTTCCCATGTATCAACTTCCCACAGCTTCGTAATAGCCTAACGAAGAAGGAACTGTCACTATCCCCGTTTTACAGATGAGGAACTGTAGGCACAGGGAGGTTAAGTAACTTGCCCCAGGTCACACAGCTAGGAAGTGGTGGAGCCATAATTCAAACCTAACTAGTCTCGTTTCAAGCTTGTTTGCTTAGACATCAAAGTCAAGCTCTTAGCACATGGCCCATGGAGGGTGCTCAGTAGTGTTCTCCCCTTCCCCTTATCTGTTATAGGATCTTAGAATGCCAGAGTAGGAATGGCCTTATCTGGTTGGACCTGCCATTTTACAGGGGAAGAGACGGAGGTCCTGAGAACAAGATAATTTCCCCACAAGTAACCTGGTCCTTTGAGGTCAAGTTGGAACTAGAACCGGCTGACTCTAAGCCCAGGGCCTCCGCACCTCCCCACCCATGGCTTCCTCCACTCTGAATGTTCCCTGGAAACTGGGTGTGTGAGGAGGCAAGACCAGGGAGAAAGGGGCTGGCCACCGGGGAGTCACCGGGGGAGTCTTGGCTTGTGGCGGGCAGGGGAAGGGCTGCGTGCCTAGTGAGGGGTGGGTGCCGGGGTGGGGGAGGACCGTGCCAGGGCCAAGCCCGTAAAGGGCTGATTTCTTCTGTGCTCTCCCCGCCGTGCCCAGGAGTATCTGAAGGGCCTGTGCAGCCCAGAGCTGTGGAAGGAGGTTCGCTACCCGCCAGTCCTCCACTGCGCCTTTCTTGGGGCCCAGGGCCTCTTCCTCGACTGCCTCTGCTGGAGCACCCTGGCCTACCTGGTGCCTGGCCCCCCCGGCTCCCTGATGGTGGGCGGGCTGACCGAGTCGTTCATCATGACCCAGAACTGGCTGGAGGAGCTGGTGGGGCGGCTGCGCTGGGGCCCTGCCCCTCTACTGACCCCCCGGGGGATCTGGGAGGCTGAGGTGACCCGCGCCTTTGGGGCCCTGGTCTGGATTCGTGGTGACCAGCATGCAGGGGACCTCCTGCAGCTGCCCCCGGCGGTTCAGGAGCTGCTGCTGAGCCTGGTGCGGGATGCGGCCGGCACGGAGAACATCCTCGAGTGGCTGGGCCACGTCGGCATCTCGGACACCCTCTCCGACCCTGAGGTCCTGGTCTGTCCTTCCCACCAGCAGAAGGAAGGCCCGGCCATGGTGTCCATGGGAGAGGGTCCTGGGCCTTTCCAGGAGATAGGGACCCTCCAGAATGGGGGCTCAGAGGATTCAAAGAGATTAACCAGCCTGGGAGCTGCTGGGCCCCTGGTCTCAGGCATCCTTGGCCCTCAGGAGATCCCAGCCAAGAACACGCAGCAGGAGACGGCAAACCAGCTGGTACGGTAAGTTCTGGAGACTGAGTCTGGCTTCTCTGACCCTCCCCCTGACCCCCCACCCTAAGGAAATAGCAGTAGTTTGGGGCTGACCTAGCCCTCCTACTTTTCCAACAAACTTGGACTTCCTCCAGGGTCGGTTCCAACAACCGAGGTGGTACGGACAGTGCTCGCCAGGAATCTGCCGGCAGTAAGGACCCTGTGAACCACACCCAAGCCCTACTGAGGCACAGGCAGCTCAAGAGGGTAGAAGATAAACTCGCCTTCCGGGCTCCTGTGTCAGCTTTGGGTGTGTGCCCTTCCTGGAAGGCCTGGAGCCCAGGGCCAGCCTTTGGGACCTTGTGGCCAGGGGCAATTGCCACAACTTTCTGGAGGATCAATGAACTTCACTCTCTCCACCTGGCCTGGCTCTTGTCCCAGGCATGCTTCAGTTTCCCGTTCTGGCAGAGGCCACTGGGCCCCATTCAGTTCAAGCTGCCAGGGCAGAATCCTTTGCCCTTAAATCTGGAGTGGAAGCAGAAGGAGCTGTCTCCTTTGCCCAGTGTGGAGGGCCCAGCTTGTAGACCAGATGAGGGGCTGGGAGTAGAGGAAGCCCTACAGAATTGCCCAAAGCCAGAGACCCCCAGAAAAGTCCTGAGCTTATTGGTGGTCCCAGGGGGCTCAGATGTAAAGGACAGGGTTAGCCCAGGCCTTCCACAGATAGGGCCACCTCCTACATCTATACCCCAATTACAAGCTGGAGGTGAGCTGGGGAATCAGGGAACTAGGCAATGGGATTGTAAGGGGCTGAAGGAGGAACCCTTTCTGGCTCTGCCTGCAGGGCAGGGGATGCCCACGGCTCAAGGGGGGCCTATGGCTCATGGGGGTCTGGCCACTCCATTAGTCCCTGAGGCTCAAACTCGAAAAGTGCCCATGGCTGCAGCAGCACCCACAGCAGTGCCCCCAGCTCAACAATCACCCACCACCCAAAAGCTGCCTGCAGCTCAAAAAGTGCCTACAGCTCAGCTGATGCCCATGGTCCCCGTGGGCCCTGCAGCTTGTGAAGTGCCTTCGGCTCCAACGCCAGCAGCTCAAGTGGTGCCTGCAGCTCCCAAAGCAGCCGTGGCTCCACCAGCATCTTCAATTCAGAAGGTGTCCACGACTCCCAAAGCAACCACAGCTCAAAAGACGCCCACCATGAAAATGTCGCCTGCAGGTCCCAAAACACCCAAAGCTCAAACCGTGCCCGCGCCTAGAGAAAGGGCCACAGCTCCCAAAGCACCTGCAGCCCCCAAAGCCACTGCAGCTCCCAAAGCCACCTCAGCCCCCAAAGCACCTGCAGTTTCCAAAGGCTCCCAAGCTCCCCAAACGCCTGCAGCCCAGAAGGTGCCCACAGAGCCAAGAGCCTCCCTGGATGAAGCCAAAGTCCTGAAGGGCCAGGGGGAGGCTGGGAGGCAGGGTCCCCAACCCAGCAGCACTCTGGAACCCAGCAGTAAGCACCAGCCCCAGGAGGACGGGCTCCTGGGGGCTTGGGAGGAGGCCCCGAAGCAGTCGCCCCGCCACCCCCAGGCGAACAGCACAGTGACCAGCTTCCAGAGGTACCACGAGGCCCTGAACACACCCTTTGAGCTGAGCCTGTCGGGGGAACCGGGGAACCAGGGTTTGCGACGAGTGGTCATTGACGGCAGCAGCGTGGCCATGGTGTGAGTAGCTGCGGGGATGCTTGGGGGCCCGGGCAGGGCATCCCTAGGGGTGGAATGTGGGCATCCTTTCCTGACCTCTGGATGAGTGACACGGGCTCAAATGGGGGAAAGGAGGGGGAGGGAAGAGGCCCATGTGGGGTGGCTACTGCCTGCCAGGCAGCATGCATTGAGTTCTCACGGCAGCCCTGCACAGGTGGGTGGCTGCTCCCCTGCTCCGATGGATGCAGAAACAGCTTCAGAGAGGTGAAGGATCTTGCCCCAAGGTCCCAGAGCCAGTAAGGGGCCAAACTGGCCTTTGGGTTTCAGTCTGTCCAATGCCAAGGCCTGTGCCCTTTCCACTCTGTCAGCCTATTTCCCAGAGCCAGCCCCAAGATGCCTTTTAAACTCTTAGCCTGAACTTCCAGGTAGGGCACACACCTCTTCTCTGTGGACCTTCTCCTGGTCATGCCGACACTTCCCCTCACCGCATCTTCTGGCAGCACCATTCAGTTTGCCTCAAGGTGCAGAGGATGCTCCCTGCTCACGGGAGGTGGTTAATGGATGTTTGCTTCCAGCTCTAAACCTCCCCTTCTGTCGCCATCCCTTTGCACGCTTGCACGTGCGTGCACACACACAGTGTCTGCAAGTGCCCTGCACCCCGTAGGCGCCCACAGGATGTTTGTTGATGGAGGGAGAAGGGTGTTGTTGGTGTCTTTGGCGCTGAAGCTGGCCGCTGGACGTTGCCCACCTGGCCTTCCCCCCCCACACCAGGCTGGCTTTGTGAGGGGAGCCGTGAGGCAGGGCCGAGCCGGGTGTGGGAAGCTGCGCCCCTCACCACCACCCACCCCACAGGCATGGCCTCCAGCACTTCTTTTCCTGCCGCGGCATTGCCATGGCTGTGCAGTATTTCTGGAACCGGGGACACCGAGAGGTCACGGTGTTTGTACCCACCTGGCAGCTGAAGAAGAACCGGAGGGTGAGAGGTAAGACGTCCACTGTCCACCCAGCCCCTCTAGCATCACCAGGCTCTCCCTGCCCCCCCCCACGATGGTGGCCACGTAGGCCTTCTGCTGACTGTGTCTGTCTTCTGCCTTTTGCCCCTAGAGAGCCACTTTCTGACAAAGCTGCACTCCCTCAAGATGCTTTCAATCACCCCCTCCCAGCTGGAGAATGGCAAAAAGATCACCACTTATGACTACAGGTGGGCCGGGTCCTCAGGCCTCTCTGAGGGCTTAGGGGGTGTCTGGCTGTGTAGCAGGGGGAGTCCTGCTTCATCTGCTCTGGGGAAATGGTTGCAAACATCTCAGAGGGTGTCATGTCCAGAGAGGATGGGGAGAGGCACAGGCTCTCTGTAGGAAGAGGCAGGGGCATAAGTGATGAGAGGGCTCCAAGTTGGCTCTAGCCAAGCCCAGGGGTGGTGCCTGACTTTGGGATGCTGCCTTAGTTCCCCCTTGACCTATGGGCTGAGACCCAGCTGCTTTGGGTCAGGCTAGCCCTGGTGACTCCTCATGTTTCAAGTGAGTGTCAGAGGTCCTGTAGGCAGCTGGTTTGGGGTGCCAGTTTGGGTTGAAGTGAATGTCTCAAGGAGCTGCCTCCGTCTTTCCCTCCATCCACACCTGGCACGGGAGGAAGTGTGTATGTGGCTGTAAGTGGTCAGGGCTGACCTGGTCTCCTAGCTGAACTCTGCATGCCTCCCTGCTTGTCAACCCAGAGCTCCCACTCCCTGACATGGCTGCAGGACCAGTGTGCTGGGCTCCCATCTGGCCCCCGGGTCTTGGAGAGCCTGTGATCTTACCCTTGTTAGGGCAGGGAGGGCTCTGCCATAGTCACTGGTCCCGGACTGGTGTTGATGCCGAAGGAGTTGATGGAAGTATTGGCTTCTTTCAGGCACTTCCCATGCTAGGCAGGAAGTTCTTTTCCTCTCCACTTTGCCCAAAACCTGGCACCCACCTCGCCTTCATGCCTGGAAAGGGCTTGGGCAGGGCAGCTCAGGCACCCACCCTTGGAGAGCTACCCCCTGGCTAAGGCCTTTAAGTGCCTCTAAATTCGAGCCTGGGTTTGAGGGAAGATGACTTACCTGTAGAAGTGCCCTCTGCTGTCCACTCATGAAATAGCATGCTGGGGAAGGGGAATGGGAATCTGGGAATGCAGAGAAGTAGGTAGCCGTTGGGAAAAATAGGTTTGTTCATTCAGGCATCGTATACTTGTTTGTCTAGGCATTCAATCATGTGTTTGTTGTTTGTTTGTATACGTGCGTGTCTTTCTCTCTCTAGACACACACATGTATGTCCATATATGTATATATATAATATCTTGGCATGCGTATGAATGTTGTGCATTGGTATGGAATAATATTGGAGTATTTATGTGCATGTTGTGCAGCAGGATGGAGCTAGACACTTAAATGCATTATCTCATTCAATTTAATCCTCACCACAACATAGGGTAGATATTTTATTTCAGTTTTACAGATGCAGAAACTTAAGCTCTCTCTCCATCCATGTGTGTGTGTGAATGTGGAGGAGTGGGTGCGTTTCTCTGTATCTGTCTGTGCGTGTTGTGTGTCTGTCCCTACGTGTAAACTAGGAGGTGGTATGTATAGTTGGGTGTGCATGGATCTAAGCCCACCCTCCCAGAGGGCTGTTGGTGAAATGGTAGAGGTGGCTGCATAGAGGAGGGGAGGGTCTCTTGGAGCCTCCCTGACTAGGAAGGGCATTTTTGTCTGACTCAGCTCAGTGAGGGGACTGGTTACTGGGTGGTGAGTGATTCCTTCTGCCCCCGCAGGTTCATGGTAAAGCTGGCAGAGGAGACAGATGGCATCATCGTCACCAATGAGCAGATCCACGTCCTGATGAATAATTCTAAGAAACTGATGGTCAAGGATCGGTGAGGCAGCTCCCCAGGGGCACATGCCGTCCTTCCCCCTGGATATCAGGCAGCCCCTGGGAGGGGAGATGTTGGGGCAGGGAGAGGGGCCTTGGTGGTACTTGGCAGTACCTGTCAGAGATGCCCCAGGTGGCCCTCTGTACCGTGCCTCCTCTCTCCCGGCCCAGCCTGCTGCCCTTCACCTTTGCGGGAAATCTCTTCATGGTACCAGATGACCCCCTGGGCCGGGATGGCCCCACCCTGGATGAGTTTCTGAAGAAGCCAAACAGGTAACGGGCCAGTCCTCCCCTATCTCCCAGCCCTTCCCTGATGGGGTAGAAACTTCCTCTTTGTGCCAACCAACATTCGTCTTGTGCTTCACCATGAACAGAGTGATTTGACTTCTTCACATCTTTATGTATCCTAACACATATTTATGTATCCATAAACCACTTACAGTATGGTTTTACAATTGTAAACCTTTACATACATGCTGTAAAACCATATGCATCTTTCCACCGCTTGCATTTGTCTTCAACATTTTTCCCCAGATGTACACCACGTTAATTCATGGAGCCCTCTTTAATGGCTGGGAAGGAGCCCCTTCCTTGAGAGCCCAATGTATTTATCTGTTCCGTTGCGGGGCATTTTTGGGACTGTTTCCATTTTATGCTATTGGTACCAGTGCTTCAGGGAACAGACTTGATCTTGCTCCTTTGTGTATAAGAGGGAGGGGTAGAATTTTTTTTCCATATTCATTATTCCATTTTTTCCCCCATATTCATTATTCCATTCGATCCTCACTATAAGTTGCATATAAAGGACCACTAGCCTCACTTTACAGATGAAGACTCTGAGACCAAAGTGACTTTCCCGAGTCATGGTCCCGGTGCCAGCAGAACGCAGCTCTTGTGACCCTACCTCCATGGAGCCACCTGCTGCCCGCTTCCCGTTCCCCGCGCCAGCAGGGCACCGCGGTCAGGCCGTTCTGGGCAGGGTGCTGCTTCCTGGGCCAAGTCCCACAGGCCTGTTTTACCAGTGTGGGGAAAAGTGATGTGGACGAGGTGTGTCTGTGGTCTTCTGCCAAGTCCCTGGCCAGGTCTCCTTCCCTTCCTTCCCCTGGACTGCTCTTCCGGGGGTCAGCTTGGAAGCCGCCAGTCAGCTGACTCTTAGCGAGCCCCTGGCTTGAAACCGGTTTCCGGTTGGTCAGTGAGCCTTCGAGGTGCAGAGGAACCTCTAATGTTGAGGTCATGGTGCTCGCAGGAGGCCGGGCGAGGCTCTGTGGGGTGGCGCTGTGCCTTCTTCCTCTCCGTCAGGCCCCTCACTCCCTCTGCTCTGCCGCCTTGGCATAGGTTGGACACCGACATTGGCAACTTTCTGAAGGTGTGGAAGACCCTCCCTCCCAGCTCAGCCAGCGTCTCTGGGCTGACTGATGCTGCTGTCCCTGGGCCCCCAGAGAGCCTGCAGCACGTGCAAGATGTCAAGGAGGAGCCGGAGAGGCAGGCCGAGGAGCAGAGAGAGACGCAGGGCACGCGGCAGCCGGCCGAGGAGGCCGACCTCGACCCTTCCCGGGCCTCGCTGTTCCAAGCTGAGTGCCCCTCCCTTTCAGAAGACGTCCTCCGGTGCCTCAGCCTCCACGACCCCTCCGGCAGGGCCCTGGACATCGATCTCCTACCAGGGTTGGCTTCTCCCTGCCCGGGCATCCCCTGGGACGGGAAGGCTCCCTGCCAACAGGTGCTGGCGCACCTGGCCCAGTTGGCCATCCCCAGCAACTTCACTGCGCTCTCCTTCTTTGTGGGGTTCATGGACTCCCACCGGGAGGCTATCCCCGACTACGAAGCTCTCGTGGGCCCCCTGCACAGCCTCCTCAAGCAGAAGCCAGACTGGCAGTGGGACCGGGAGCATGAGAAGGCCTTCCTGGCCCTGAAGCGGGCCCTGGTGTCCGCCCTCTGCCTGACGGCCCCCGACTCCCAGCTGCCCTGCCGCCTGGACGTGACAGTGAGCAGAGTGGCCCTGACGGCCTCTCTCTACCAGGAGCACTCGGGGAGGAAGCACCCCATAGCCTATACCTCGAAACCCCTCCTCCCTGACGAGGAGGGCGAGGGCCCGCAGTCAGGGGGAGACAGCCCCTACGCCGTGGCCTGGGCCCTCAAGCACTTTTCCCGCTGCATTGGAGACACCCCGGTGGTGCTGGGCCTGTCCTATGCTGCCAGGGCCACCGTGGACCAGGAGGCAGGGGAGGGCCGCAGGGTCTCTGAAGCGTGGTTGATCCGTTGGTCCCTGTTGGTACAGGATAAAGGCAAGAGGGCCCTGGAATTGACCCTGCTCCAGGGCCTGCTGGGGGAAAACCAACTCCTGACGCCCGCCGCCTCCATGCCGCGTTTCTTCCAGGTTCTGCCCCCTTTCTCTGACCTGTCCACTTTCGTCTGCATCCATATGTCAGGCTATTGCTTCTACCGGGAGGATGAGTGGTGTGCTGGTTTTGGTCTCTATGTTCTGTCTCCCACCAGCGCCCCCATCTCCCTGTCCTTCTCCTGCTCCCCGCACACACCAACCTACGCCCACCTGGCCGCCGTGGCCTGTGGGCTGGAGCGCTTCGGCCAGTCCAGCCTCCCCGTGGTTTTCCTCACCCACTGCAACTGGATCTTCAGCCTCCTCTGGGAGCTCCTTCCCCTCTGGCGGGCTCGGGGCTTCCTCTCCTCCGACGGAGCTCCGCTACCTCACCCGAGCCTGCTCTCCTACATAATATCCCTTACTTCCAGCCTCTCGTCCCTTCCATTCATCTACCGAACCTCTTACCGGGGATCCCTGTTTGCTGTGACAGTGGACACCCTGGCCAAGCAGGGTGCCCAGGGGGGCGGGCAGTGGTGGAATTTGCCAAAGGATGTGCCAGCCCCCTCAGTCACCCCCCGCACCCTGGGCAAGAGGTCTAACTTGCTGGCTTTACAGCTGAACGACAGCACCTTGGCAGAGGTCATGGCCAAGCTGCAGGCTGGGCAGAAATTGCCCAGCTCCTCGCCCTTCAGCTCCGCCTTTAACTCGCTCAGCCTCGACAAGGAGAGTGGCCTACTCATGTTCAAGGGAGATAAGAAGCCCAGGGTCTGGGTAGTCCCAAAGCAGCTCCGGAGGGATCTGATCTTCTCTGTGCATGACCTCCCTGTGGGGGCCCACCAGAGGCCAGAGGAGACCTATCAGAAGTTGCGTTTGCTGGGCTGGTGGCCCGGGATGCAGGAGCACGTGAGGGATTACTGCAGGAGCTGCTTGTTCTGCATCCCCAGAAATCTCATAGGCAGCGAGATGAAGGTGATCGAGTCCCTGTGGCCCCTCAGGTCGAACGCCCCCTGGTCGAACCTGCAGATCGAGGTGGTGGGCCCCATTACCACAAGTGAGGAGGGCCACAAGCACGTGCTCATTGTGGCCGACCCCCACACCAGGTGGGTGGAGGCTTTCCCCCTGAAGCCCTACACGCACATGGCTGTGGCCCAGGTGCTGCTTCAGCATGTGTTTGCCAGGTGGGGCGTCCCCGTGAGGCTGGAGGCGGCCCAGGGCCCCCAGTTTGCCCGGCATGTCCTGGTGAGCTGCGGGCTGGCCCTGGGAGCCCAGGTGGTCTCCCTGAGCAGGGACCTGCAGTTCCCTTGCCTGACGAGCTCAGGGGCCTACTGGGAGTTCAAGAGGGCCCTCAAGGAGTTCATCTTCCTGCATGGGAAGAAGTGGGCGGCTTCCCTGCCCTTGTTGCACCTGGCCTTCAGGGCCTCCTCCACCGAGGCCACACCGTTCCAGGTCCTGACCGGGAGCGAGCTGAGATTGACCGAGCCCCTGTGGTGGGAGATGAGCAGTGCCAACATTGAAGGGCTCAAGATGGACATCTTTCTGCTACAGCTGATTGGGGAGCTGCTGGAGCTCCACTGGAGGGTTGCCGACAGGGTCTCTGAAAAGGTGGGGAACAGGCGCTTCAAGCGGGAGAGCCAGGAGAAGGAGTGGAACGTGGGGGACCAAGTCCTCCTGCTGTCCCTCCCCAGGAATGGCAGCAGTGCCAAGTGGGTGGGTCCCTTCTATATCGGGGACCGGCTGAGCCTGTCACTCTACAGGGTCTGGGGCTTCCCGACCCCGGAGAAGCTGGGGTGCATCTATCCCAGCAGCCTGATGAAGGCCTTTGCCAAGAGTGGCACACCCCTGTCCTTTAAGGTGCTGGAGCAGTGAGCTGGAGCGGTGGTGGAGCCCCTCTCCTGCCCCAGAGGCCCTGAGTTTCTGCTGCTAGGCCTCCCCCTGGCCCCCACAGTGCTCTCACAGCCCCTTGGAGGCCCTTGGTTGTGCCTTTTATAGAGAAGCTGCTTCATAAAACTTTGCTAAATTGTGTTGAACTAGGGACCAACGTCCCTTTGGAAACATCCCCAGTTTGGGGTATTCAGAGAGTCTGCCAAAGGCTGTCAGATATGGGTCTCTGGTGGTTTTACCATGGGAGTAAAAAGTCTCCTTACTAAGCACAGCCAGGCTCAGTTTCTTTTCCTTAAGTATTCTCTTTACTCCATCACACACAGGCGCACGTGTGTGTAAGCACACACACACACACACAAACACACCAGGGTCTTATTCCCACTGTCTTAATCATGAAACAGTGTGGCTCTGTCTAGACCTCAGACTCAGAACCATGTTCCTCTTCCAGACAGAAACTTCCAGTGTGGGCTCCACCCTTCAACCTGTTCATTTGGGGACTCTTTGTCCCTGGAATCGTCACAGCTGACACAAATCCATGCCAGCCGTGGGGAGGCAGCTGGCTCCCCAGTCTCACGGGTGGCTTTCTCAGGCCAGGCTCGGCCTGTCTGGCTGCCAGTCTTCTTGGGCCTCCAGGTCAGTGGCTCAGAGCTGGAGCGGGTGAGGGCGGGGGGTGGGGCAGGCTGGCTGGCCACGAGCGGTCCCCTGGTCAGCACGGGGAGGGGAGAGAATGGGTCTGGTCTACCTCATTTTCACTCCAGCCCATAGAGACAACCCCCGACCCCATGCTTTGAGGGTGTCAGCCTCACAAGAATCAAGGATCTCGATGCCAAGTGTGGCATCTCTACCTGAAGAGCTGCTTCAACTAGACCAAGGGGCCCAGGCCTCTGTTTCGGGGGGTGGGGGGTGTCTTGAACGATCAGTCTGGGACACGTCGAGGTGCCAGCATAGCTCTACCCCCAACCCATCCCAGTCCCATCCCAAAGTCCACAGCCCTCGTCTGCTCCCGCCTCTGCTTTTCCTTGTGTCTCCAGGACCTTGCAGAATGTGTGATTGCTTTGGATCATCCCTTAGCCGCCCCCCCGGACCTGCCTTCTGTGTAGAGCAAAGCCCAGACTCCTTTGTAGCCACTCTTGCAGCGAGGGCAAGTTTCTCACAGGAGTGTGTGCTGCCTGCTTGCAGCAATTCTGCTCAGCTCCCTGAATTACTGCCACCACTGACAGAGTGGGCTCCAGTGAAGGGCAGCACCGGGTCACTGCACCTGGGCTTCCGGGTAGTTTTACGCCTCCTGGCCTGGCTCAGGTTGCCAGAACATTTGGCATTGCAGAGTGCTGGAGCCAGAGGAGAACCTGCCATCAAGTCCAACTTGCTTGTTTTATAACCAAGGAAAGAGTCCCAGAGAGGGGAAGTGACTTGCCCAAAGTAACACAGTTAGTTTGTGGCTGTACCTGGGCCGGGATTAAGCTTCCTGATGCCCGGTTCACCATATACAGGGTTCCAGGGATGGGTTCAAGCTCGAGAATCCCTCAAAACCCTACACCCATGTTCTCTCCCACTCCCCAACCCCCAGTCTTATAGACAGCCTACCTAGATGTTGCCCTTAAACCGTTTCCAGCTGTTGACCCTGTCCAGGATAGAATGATTGGATGCTGGCTGAGAAATTGAAAGGTGAGCTGTGGGAATTTTAGCAGATACTTCCTTTCCTCCCCCTCCTCTTCCTTTAATGGTTTGTCCAGCCTCCCTCTTCCTTCCCAGCATTCTACCCAGTCCCCCTGTTTACCACAATTATGACCATATACCTCCCTTTTAAGTGACTTTTTTTTCCATTTGATTTGTCAATAAACAGATTAAACTGGAGCCAATGTCTAGTTCTTTTTTTAGTCTTGGACTCAATTATGGGAGTGAGGCGGGTGAGAGGTGGTTGTTGGGTATGGTTGCCAGGTTTCCTGGGCAGGCCTGGAGAAGACCTTTTCGAGATCATCTGGCCAATCTCTTATTTTGCAGATGAGGAGACCAGGGCTTGGAAAGTGATATGCTTAAGGCTCCTCTGGACTTTTGAGGTAGTGCTCTTCCCAGTTCACATCTTGGTAGCTGGTGTGAGAAAATGGCATTAGTGCTGAACGAGTGTAGTTGCATTGGTAATACGATGGATCTCCATTTGGATACTGGCTCTAAATTTGCTAGCTATGTGGCCTGTTTCCTGAGGCCCCAGTTTCCCCATCTGTAAAATGCAGGGTCACAATTGCTAAATTATGGGGTGGTGCCAGAATAGCATGCCATACTCTGTGTGAAGAGGCCAGCGTGATGCTGGGTGCAGAGTGAGCACTCACTACATGCCAGCCAACAGTATCTTCCTGCTCCTGGAACTCCTGTTGTTATCCCCACTCAGACTCGGAGACCATCCTAGCCCTGGCCCAGCTTCCAGACTTCGGGCCTCCACAGCTTGGGCCTCTGCTTCTTGTTCCCAGAGCTCTGCTCAGGCCCAGCAGGGGTCTGCAGTGGCAGGAAGGAGTGGTCCTTCCTGAGAACTCCTCAGCTCATGCATACACTATTCAGTATTGACAGAGCACCTACTAAATGCTAGGCTCTGTGCTAGGTGTGGGGTGCATGCCAGGTAACAAGAGTGACATGATTTGGCCCTTTCGGAGCTTACAGTTGCATGGAGGACACAGATGATGCAACTGGCAAATACAATACGGTGGTAAGAACAGAGCCTGGTACAGAAGCCCACGGCACAGCTGCCTGGGGTCTCGGCTCACATGTCAGAGAGGGCTTCCCTGACCCCATTCACCAAAAGTAATGCATAGGTTCTCACTAGAGGTCAGAGAGTGAGAGGGGCAGAACTCTTGAGTGGAAGACTCTGATCAGAAAAGTGCTCAGCGAAATCCCGCTGCTTCCTACCCAAGATGACTTTAAGCAATAGTCAGCTTTTATCCACACTGGCTTCTCAGCACTCTGTTGGTGAGATTTCTCTTCGCTGTTGAACAATTTCCAAAGCCCTAGCAGTGACTTGAGATTGCTCCCGTTTTGGGAGAGGTGAATGAAAGAGGCATGCCCACACTTGAGTACCGTGCACACTAGAGATTCCTACTGGTAACCGCTTTGTTTATATCCAAGTTTTCCTTCTCCTTGGGGACACTGGCAAGTGAGCATCCCGTGTCTCTAACAGAGAAGTTACAAAGTAGCCAGTATGCAGTCTCATGACAGAATGCAAACTAGATCAAGAATATCCTGTGCTCTATCCCCATCCCATTTTAAAACTTAAATAAACTCTCTTGTGAGGTGGGGGCCACCTAAGCCTTGCTATACCATGATTTCCTAGGGGCCATTTCCCTATACCCACGTGTTCATGGATAAAAGTGAACACAGCTGAAAGAAAGAAGCACTGTGACAAGTAAACGGACACAATAAAACAAAACAAATCCCATCTGCTTTAAAAAAACTGTCTAAGAGTTCCTGGAACATGCACTGTTAAATCATATGGTAGCAGTAACTTGGATACATTGAGTACTTGCTCTCTGCCAGGCATTGTTCTAAACGCTCTTCAATCCTGTAGGGTAGGTACAATTATTAGCTTCATTTTATGGGTGAAGAAAAGGAGGCATGGAGAGGTTAAGTAACTTGCTTATGGTCATATGCGGCTACTGAGAGGTTGGATTTGAACTCCGGCACCAGTGCCCACTGTGCTCACTGCCTTATTGTTAGAGCCCTCCCCCCATCTATGGCCTCTCCATCTTTTATTAATGTATCGTATAGTGGCAGCTAAGATGGCTCCATTTCAGTTTGATCCGGATTAAGACGTTTCATGAACGAAAACGGGTCCCGATTTACTTCGGTTGGGTCCAAGAAGGATTTTCTAGGCCCAGGGAAGTTTTGCCTTAAGTGACTTACCCTCTTCTACCCTCGGCTAACAAGTGGCACTATTCTTAGGTCTCTACATTCCTGTAGATGATGAACAAGGTAGCAGGGGAGCCTGCAGCAGCTGGATCGTGAGGGGCCTTGCAAACCATGGTAAGAAATATGGATTTCATTCGGGAGCCCACTGGAAGCCCCCTGAAGGGGCAACGAAGTTCACTTAGAACAAATCTAGTGTGGAAAACGGATTGAGGGAGGAAAAACTGGAGGCCAAGGGGCCAGTCAGGAGGTTTTTGTAGAAAGCTAGTTGAAAGATTGGTAGTTTGAGGCAGGGTGGATGGAAAGCAATGGATGGAACTGCTGGGTGGGAGTGACTGAATATGGGGGTTAGGGGAGAGGGAGAAATTGAGGATAACCATGAATTTTTGGCTTGGGCACCAGGGAAGTTTCTCTTACAGACATAGAGAACAAGGGAGGGAGAATGTTTCCAAGGAGGAAAGCCTACACTTTCAGGTGTTTTGCAGTTGACTTTAAGGTGGGACATCCTAATGTATGGTTCTGAGGCTTAGGAGGGAGAGCCTGGCTAGAGATAAAAGTGTGGAGAGAAATCTGTGCTTTTGAGAGTGTGTCACGTCAGGACAGAAGGAATCCAAGAGTGGAATCTTGAGGGAAGCCAACATTTAAGCAATGGGCAGAGGTAAAGGAGCTTGGAAAAGAAACTGGGTCACAGCCAGAAAGGCTGGGGGAAAGTCCAGGCAGTGCACAGTCATGGAAGGAGGGCAGAGAGTGCTTCTAGAAGGAGGGAGAGCTCACAGGGTCAAATGTTAGGAAGAGGCTGAGTAACAGGAGGACTAGGAAGTGTCCACTGACTTTAGTGACAAGGAAATTGCGAGTGACTGGCTGAGGACAGTTCAGGTAGAGCGGTGGAGGCCGCAGGACTAGTGATTAAGAAGTGAGCAACTGGTTAGCATAGATGGTTTTTTAAAGGTACTTGGCTCTAAAGAGGAGGAGAGATGATGCTAGCTAGCTACAGGGACACATAGGGCTGAGTACATCTATATTTTCAATCACATACTTATCTGTTTTTTTTTCTCTTTTAGATTTAGGGACTTGAACGTATTTGACTGTTGAAGGAAAGAAGTGAGTAGAGGGGGAGAAGATAAACATATGGGAGAGAGGAGAGTAGAAGATGAGAGTATGTTTGGAGGAAATGGGGTCCAGGAAATGGAATCAGGGCTTGAATTGGATTCTGAGGACGATGAGGAAAGAAGCTGGCTAAGGAAACCTGGGAAGAACTGCTTGGAGTGTTGAGGGCCACGTGTGGCTGGAGGCCATGAATTTGGACTGACTGTGAACCCTCCAGTGGAGGGACTTTTCTCTGTACAATTGGCTGCCAGGGCATGGGTATAGGGAAGGCGGGCAGCTGGACTCTATTGTTAGAGCCCTTCATATCAGAGGAGCTTTTTGTATGCGGAGAGGAACACAAACCACCCATGTTTTATGGTTTAATCTACTAACTTCATAAATCTATTTAAGCAGAAACTGTCAAAACATTAAAATGCTATTGTATAATCAATAAAGTCTCTAAATTTTACAGATCAAATGATTTAAACACTGATTACAAACTTAAAGTCTCTTGCATATTTCAAAAGAATTACCAGCTATAGGTCAGCTTATCTAAAAGCTTCTGATATTTTGGAAAAGCACACAAATTATTACAAGGATTCTAAAATTTATTACACATACACTTAACCCACTATAAAACATGGGTTTGTAGACCCAGTGGACATTATCTCATTTCAGACCAAATTTTGAATTTAATTACCCAAAAGAAGAACAAAATCTGTTTCAGCCCAGGTTTTGGAGTATCAGTCAACTAATTCTTGGTTGGGACCTGGGAACTGGTTAACCCAAGGTGATTAAACCTGACCCAGTGTTCAGCTTGTACATCATGGACCTTCTTCAAGCCCACACCTTTTGCATGCATTTTAGTATATTGTAACTGGATACCTTTGCTATAAGTGATTTCATCTTTAAGCTTAATGACTGAAGAGGCAGAATGGACACGAAAGCTGTCCATGCCCTGATCTCTGGAATCTGTGACATGTTATGTTACATGCAAAAGGGATGTAATTAAGGTTATAGACCTTAAATAGGAAGATGATCCTGGATTTCCTGGCTGGGCCCAATCTAATCACATAAGCCCTTACCCTTAAAACCAAAGAACTTTCTCCAAGGGAGTCAGAACGATACGGCAAAAGGGGAGGGAGGAGAAATGAGAAGTGCGAGAGGGACTTGGCCTGCCATTGATGTTTGAAGATGGAGGGGGCCAGGGACCCCAGTCCTTTAACCACATGGAACTGAATTCTGCCAACAACCTGAAAGAGGGTGGAAGACAACTGCTCTCTTCCAGTGAGGAACTCAGCCCTGCATGCCGAAACCTTGCTACTGGCCTTGTGAAATCTGAGCAGATTTCAGTCATGCAGGGCGGAGCCAGATGTCTTGACCTACAGGGACTGAGAAAATAAGTAGGTGCTGTTTTAAGCCAAAAGGTATGTGGCAATATGTTACACAGCAAAAGAAAACAAACACACTGCCTTTCCTGTCATTATTTGCAAATTGATCTGGCCCAGTTGCCTTTTTACAACTTCTAGTTGTTTACCCCAGTATCCAATCTCTTCTTCCTTATTATAAAACTCCTGATTTCCAGCTGGGCAGGAGTGCCGGAATAAAGACCGTGTTTCCTAGTTTTCCTCCCTGGTTTGGTGTGGCCATGTGACTAAATACTAGCCAATGAGAGCTAATCAGAAATGTTGGGTGCACCCTTCAGAAAGCTTCTTAGAGGGTAGGATGTGTCTTTCTCTTTTCCTCCTTCCTTCCCACTGGCTACAGGGCTGACGTAATGGCGGGAGTTCAAGGAGAGATCTTGGGTCATGAGTTGGGATGCTAAGAATGATAGAACAGCAAGAGGGGAAACTGGTCTTTAATGACCATAAAATTGCCATCCCATCCCTGTACTTTTAATTTGCAGACTCTTCTATGTGAGAGAGAAATAACCTTCTAGCTTAAGTCATGGTTTGGGGTTTTACTGTTACAGACCAAACCTAATCCTTAACATTTTCTTTTTTTAAGATTTATTTTATTTATTTATCCCCACCCCCTCGTTGTTTGCATTTGCTGTGCCTGTTTGTTGTGTGCTGGTCTTCTTTTTAGGAGGCACCGGAAACCAAACCCAGGACCCCTGATGTGGGAGGGAGGCACCTAATTGCTTGAGCCACCTCCGCTCCCTGCTTTGTTGTGTTTCTCATTACGTTTTCCTCGTATCTCTTGTTGCATCATCTTGTTGCATCAGCTCACCAGGCCTGCCCATTGCATCAGCTCGCTGTCTTGCTTGTCTTCTTTAGGAGGCACAGGGAACCGAACCAGGGACCTCCCATGTGGTAGGCAGGAGCTCAATTGCTTGAGCCACATCTGCTTCCCCATTTTGCCTTATTAATATCTGACTATAATTAGTAGGGTTACAGAGTGGCTTCATTTCCTAGATGAAGGATCATGTTTGAGCAGAGAACAATTCTCTTTTGACTAATTCATCACCTTGTAATACACTGTTAGACTCTCTTTTTTCCTAATTGTAATGTTTGACCAAATGGTGCTGTTCAGTCCCTTTCATTCTTGGCATGGTTCCAATTTTTTCTGTTATTTGTTTTACTCAGAGTTCTTTGTATCCACCCTTCCCTATGTATACAGTTAAAGAAAAATAAATATATTTTATGAACAGACAAAAAGCCTACCATATTTCCTTTCTCATACTTAACAAAATTAATTTTAAAACATCCTATTATATTCACTATTCTTCACTCCTTAGTAGATTAGCTATCTTTTTGTACACTTTATAGTTATTTCTTCTTTCCTATCATCATTATGCGTTCATGGGTTTTAAAAATTTGCTTTGTTCCAATTATCTACGTTATTTCCTTTTTAAAAAATTAACATTTTCCTTTTGTTGATCAAATTGTCACAACATGGCAAGTGGGAGGCTCTTTGAATTGGTTCTTTTGTCTTTTCAACTCTACTCTATACATTTAAAAAAGTATCCTTGCTTTCTGTCATCAGTAACACGTTCCAGGCCTAGTGTTATTTAAGGTATGGAGTTATTTTCCAAGGAATCCTGGGTCCTCAAATATTATATTTAAGACTGAAATCCTGGTGCTAAGAACATATATAAAATTGTTCCTGATGCTTCCATGATACTTTAGTGACAAGGTCTGAGAAAGATATTTCTTTCTAAAACCACAAATTCACATTGGTATTTCCTATTTAAATCAAACGCTACTAAATTCTTTTTTTATTTGACTTTAATACACAATTTTACATTTATTTCCTCTATATCTGCTTATACCCTTCCACCTCTGACTCAAACTGCAATTGCATCCTCTCTTTTTAGTGATCTTACAGTGTCTCATCCATCATCATACTCTAGTGGCTTTAATGAGAAATTCATCCATGGTGGGCCAATGGGACCTGTGTGTGTGTGTATGTGTGTGTATGTGAGAGAGAGAGAGAGAGAGAGTTAAAGATATCGGCAGGAGAGTGGCAAAGGGATGGATCATGGAATCCAAGGTCATAGGAAGTTTAAGAAGGAGTATAAGACTGCATGGATCGGGAGAAAGAAGAGAAGTCATGTCATAGGTGAGAACAGGTACAGTGAAGGTAACTGAGTGAGACATTTGGGAGGAAAGAGGTGGTAGCCAAAGTGTGGCGAGACTGAAGTTCAGACTTCAGAGGTGGAGCAGGTCCAGGAGGTGGCCAAGTGAGAGAGGGATGTGTTCCATGGCATGGAGCTCTGTTACTTGTCCATCTTTGAGCCTCTCTACACCCCTCCAGATGTCTAAGGCAGCTCCGGATCCCGCTCTTGGCTCCACTCATGGAACAACTGCCAGAGCAAATACCCACACCCCCATGTCCTGGGTGGGGAGGTGAGAGTCAGAGTTCACCCAGGACCTGACCCAGATGGACGCCGAGGCTCCCTGCAGAAACTGGTGTACCTGCAGAGCATGTACCACGTTCAGGCTGGGTGCACCTGCCTTCCTGCCCCACCAGCCACAGACCCAGGCTGCTCTATGGCCCTCTCCATACTTCTGCTCATGGCCGAGCTGCCCGCCCTTGCCTGTATGGTGCTGGCTCAGCTCCTCACTGCGTGGGCTGAGATCTGTGATGCTGGCACTCCTCAGAGGAAGGAGCCTGCAGGGTCTGCCGAGGCTGGTCCATCTGGTTCCCTGTGGGGGTCTGTCAGGCTCACCTGTGCCACCTGTCCACCAAACTGCATTGAGCAGGAAGCTGGGGGAGGGTGGACAGGAAGAGCAGGTCTCCCTAACTGCCCAAATCCTGCACTGATTCTGGGGCTGCAGGCACAAAGAGATGCGGTAGGGAGGCTGAGAGGGCAGGTGGGAGGGAGCCAGGTCTAGAAACATCAGAACTCTGATCTTCGCTATTCTTAATCTTGGGTGTTTGGTACAGGGTCTCATGCAAAGAGTGGGATACAGGCAGCCAGAGGGAGTCTCTCTCCTGCCTGAAAGATGCTGCTTCTGGGGCAGGAGAGGGCAGAGGGCAGAAGGCAGCAGTCAGAGGCTGGATTCTCATCCTTTAAAAGCCTGGGCCCTTAGAGTGGGAAGATGAGGAAGCCAGAAAAGCTTGAGTATTTCCAGCCACCCAGTAGGTTCCCCCGGCGCAGGCGCAGGGACACCCGGTCCCCAGGGTCCAGGGGCAGCAGCACAGAGCTGGTGGCTGCCTCCCGGGTCACGTCAGGGTCATTGGCGAAGGCTGAGACGACAGGCCACGTGTTCAGCATCAGGCTTACCTGGGGAGGGGAGCCCAGTCAGCACCCCTTCCCCAGTGCTGGACTCCCCTTATCTCAGGACCCCCACTTTCCCAAGGCCTTCCTCTCTTTTCTGCAGCCCCAGTGAGGGAGACTCTGGAATCCTGGAAACTTGGGGCTGAGTGGACTCTCCTGGGGGGACGGAGGGGCGGCCAGCGTCTGACTGCACATCCTCCACGCTCTCTGCTAGGCTTTCCTCCCAGCCTCCCAGGACACAGGGCAGTGGAGGACCTGCTCTGGGGACAGCCGGGCTCCACTCATCCCCCACCCCCCCCCGACCCCATCCCTTCCTGAGCTGGGGGCCGCATCCAGTGCTCAGGTCACCTGGACGGTTTGGCGGTTGTACACCTTCACCACGTGGAAGCGGAAGCTGTAGACGCCACGGACGGGTGCCACGAAGGAACCCGAGGTCCGGTCAAAGCCACCACCCTCATTCACCAGGACCTGGGGAAGCAGACCCTGCTGAGTGGGCCTCATGGGGGGTGCCGGTGGCTCAGGGCAGGTACTGCTTGCTGTATTGGGGGAAGGGGTAGTGAGTAAGGAAAAGAAGGGGGTGGCAAAAAGGAGCAAACAGGAGGAATGCATGGATTCAAAAGAAATGGTGAGAAGGGGCAAGAAGGGGTGTATGTGAGCTTCGAAAAAGGAAACTGTGGAGTCGAGGGGCAACTGGCCATGTTAGGGGAAGATGTAAGGGGCTGTTTCCTTAAAATCTGAGGGGTGGCAAAGTGGGTGTGGATGGTTGATTCCAGGTCCTTTCAGGGTCCTTCTGGGTCCCATGGTAGGAATCAGGGGTGGGGGCAGGATTACCTGGTCAAAGTAGATGGCCCCACTGGTGCCGTTGCCCGTCTCCTCTGCTGGCTCATGGTGGTGGCTTCGGACTGCAGCGAATGCCACTCTTCCGGGGGGTGCCTCTCCCAGGGCTGCTCCCCCAGGGCCCCCTGCAGCGGCTCGGCCGGGCTCACAGACCACCAGGCACTCACCCTCTAGCAGGATGGGCTCTGCCCCCTCTTGGGCCCACCCAGCCCCCAGGACCAAAAGTATCAGGGCCAAGGGCAGCATGGCACTGGCCGGGAGACCTGCCTGCTGGCCTCGCTTTGCTCGCAGCATGTCTGAGTGGCCCAGAGACCCACCAGGTAGGTCTTCTGTACCCTCCCTGCTCCTTTCGGTTTCCGCTCCTCTCCCCAAGGTGCTCACCACCCCTCACCCTGCTCCTCAGCCCTCTCTCTCTCAGTCACCTGGCCTTGGCACCTCCCTCTCCATGTCTCTCTGTGCCCCACCACTCTGTCCAG
>JAQZBX010038481.1:0-23399 GCA_029593785.1 Cabassous unicinctus | reverse complement strand
CCTTCCTTCCTTCCTTCCTTCCTTCCTTCCTTCCTTCCTTCCTTCCTTCCTTCCTTCCTTCCTTCCCTCCTTCCTCCTTTCCTCCCCTCCTCCCATTTTTCATTCCTTCCTCCTTCATCCCTTCCTTTCCTTCCTTTCCTACCTTACCTTCCTTTCCTTCCCTTCCTTTTTTATATTCTCTCTCACCCTTTATCCCTCACTCTATCTCTTAAAATTTTTCTGAGATAATCACATCTGTGCCATCTCATTGCTGGCCTTTGTTGATAGTTTTTTCTCATTCAAGTTGAACATTTCCTGATTCTTGGCATTAGCAGTGATTTTTTTCATTGTACCTTAGACATTAAGGTTATGTGACTCTGGATCCTATTTAATCTTCTCCTTTGCAGGCTGTTACCCTGTTGATGTACAGGATGCAGTTTCAAATGGAGGTGGATTTTTATTTCCCTACTGGGCTCCAATAGACACCACCCAGCAAAAATGAAGCAACAGGCCCCACCTTACCTTGTAAATTTCCACAACACTTTGTAGCTTATGGGTGATATACATGTTCAGCTCCCAGCTTGTCTTCACTGATATCAGGGAGAGAGGGAGTAGAGGGAGGGGAAGCAAAATGTTGACTACCACTAACTTGATCTGAGTCATTCCACCTCACTGTTGCCGAGTGAGGGTTGGGTTTCAGATGCCTGATGCACCCTCCTTACTCTACCACTACAAAAACAAAGAATCGATTTCAACCCCTTACTGTGTCTTGTTGCTGCCAGCTGCCCATTCAGCTCCACTGCCACCTTTGTCATTTTTTCCTTTGGAGCTAGTGTGGGTGGGTGGACATTATAAAAAAGGTTTTCTTCTGCCTTTCCCTAGTCCTTTGACTAAGGAGAGCAAGCTCTTTCTCTGCTGACTAGTGAGAGCAAGCTTTTTTTCTTCAGCAGTTGGTTCTGGGTTGTGGGCTTCCCTAGCACCCTGTTCGGGATATGTAGAAGACAAAAGGAAATCACTGCCACATTTTTCCTCAAGTCCTAAGGTCCTTAACCAACTTGCTTTTCACCTTCCACTCTTCAGAGTCTTCCTATATTTATTGTATATTTACAGGGATTTTTGTTGTAAGATGGAGGGCTACCAAAGAATGTAATTATTCCATCTTCATTGAGCCAGAAGTCTGATAGTTGGATTTATCAGTCAAACTGTGTCACATTTTATACTGAATGAGTATGATGTGTGGATGCCTGGACCACAGGCACAAAACAGAATCTATGGTCACTGCATCTATAATCCTTGTTCTGGGCAATATCAATCTCTTTGTCACTTTCACTCATATTGTGACCATATTTTCAGGGACCAACATTACCAGAAGGTGTGGAGAGACTTGATTTCTTTTCTTGGCTACTACTTGTGGGATGTTCAATCAGTACTTGTCCTTCTCCTCTCTACTTAAAGACATGTCAGGAGTGGTAACACTGGATGTAGGGAGAGAGGCTGTCCCCAGCCTTTGCTTTTTCTCATTACTTTTGAGGGCTGTTTAGTTGACCTCCTGGGAAGGTCATTAGCTAATAAGGACTTGTGCATCAGTGTCTCCAAGATGCTCTGTCCTTGGTGCTCACTTCGTGAGGCAAGATATGCTTCTGGCTACAGGTCTGTTGTATTTCCAGGGCTCATAAATATATCTTAAAGATTTTTGTTGCTTACTGTAGAACTTTGTTCCTTTCATCAAGTAGTCTCCAAGTCAGATGTTCAAAGGGCTACTTCAAGATGAATCTTGCTTAATTTTATACAGTGTTACTTACTGGACCCTTTAAACCTGCTGGGTCCTGATTAGAGGTTCTTTATCTCATGATGATTATTTATGCTTTGTCTAGAATAAATGCCATAGAGAAGATCTCCCTACCTAGATAACTGAAACAGATATCCAGGACCTCAATGGACATCACAGGGATTAGGTCCAACATGTTCTGGGGTAACTTGGAGTTACTTTTCAACTTCCTTCACCTCACTATTAGATATGGGCCATTTTGAAATAATTGCTAGCACTTTTGAGGAAGGGATAAGACTTCATGTGGTTACTTAAGGTTTAGAGGCAACCTGGACAGAACATAAAACTTAAGATTGAGAATAAGTTTAAATCTGGACAAAGAGTACACAGTGACTACATTTTGGTGAGAGAACTTTTCGATCTTGATATTTAGATAACATATTTATACTCCACTTTTGGACAAAATATTTGTGCCCTCAATGTAGAAGAAACAAGCAGTCAAGGCTATTTGTGTTATTTCTCAAGAGTCCAATTTATAGCTAATTTTGATTTAAAAGAGGAAGCTTAATGTAGTCATTAGATCCATGAACTCTGAAGTCAGAAAGATTGGCTTTTAGTCCTAGTTCTGCCTTTTACCTCTGTATGTCACAGATTCCTCATCTGAAGAAAGTATTACCTACCTGATTGAACTGCTGAGAAGGCATATTTGTGTTTATATATTGCTTAGAAAAGATCCTAGCATGAATTAAGTAATGCTTCTGAGTTAGCTTTTATTATTCTTTATTCATTTACTAAAAAAGCCTATTACATGATTTTATTCACTTTAGTAAAATTCAGAAATTATTTAAGGAAAATATTTTTTGTCTGGAAAAAAGAAAGCAATGTTATTTGAAAGCATTAAAGGCATTTGTTTTAAAAGGACTGAGAGAAGCTGCTTGGCAAATGTTTTCAAAGAATATCTTGTCAGACTGAGGATTGAGTAAAGAAGCCAAAAAATATTGTCTTTTGATGCTCCAGATTGCCATTCCCTCACAGAATTTTTAACAACTAGCAAAAATCAGCAGCATCTTCCACAAATCTCTGGTAATGGGTTAAAGGTTTGTAGTAACTGAATGTGTGTTGAATCCAGAAAATACAGTTTTAAACAAGGTAGCAGCCCATGGCACCTTGCTAGTCCCTTCCCATTGATTTTCCTGATGTAATAAGGAGCTAGTCTGTACTCCTATTGTGAATCCCTGGTGGTATTCCAGAGGGATCAGAGTAACCCCTATGCACATACTGGGGCACCTGCATGTCAGTGTCAGTCCATCAGGTGGCAGTGTGAAAAACTGAACAAGGAAATGCATGTCTGCTTGGCCTCCTAGAATTTGCCCTGTAACCAGAAGCTGCTTGCAGATAGCTAATACAGTGTAAGAAAGAGTTAAGTCAAAGTTGCTTGGGAAATGGATCATGGGTTTTAAGGCATACAATAGAGTTTGGACAGGGAGGGGGAAAAGGCTATTTTATAGGGTATAGCAGGAACATATGGAGGAATTCCTAAGGCCATGAGTGAACACAAGTTCATTCTCAGAAAATATAAAGCAGAATTTCCACTTCACTTTTGCTTCGGGATGATCTTTTTGACGGGAAGGTAAAACTGAGGGAGAGCGGTAACCAATGCATAGTCAATTTGCAAAAACTGTGAAATGCATTTATTTGTGTTGACTCATCTGTTTTCCTTAGCTCTTGGCAATCAAAGAAATCTGTCATATTGCAAGCTGGATACAAACTTAAGGAACAAACACCTCAGGGACTAAATTCCGGAATTAAAACCTTAAAAGGTACAATGTGCAATAATAGATTATAAGGCAAACAACATATGATGGCCCATTCAAAGGAAAAAGATAAAAACCCAGAAATCATCAATGAAGGAGAACAGACTTACCTACTTTAGATATACCAGAGAAAGGCTTTTATAAAATGATCTTCAATATTGTCAAGGGATAATGGATAACACAGAAAAAAAACTAAAAGATATCAGGAAACCAATAAATGAAAAAAATGAGATCTCAATAAATGTTTAGAATTTATTAAAAATAGCAAAATAAATACTGGAGTTGAAGAACATAATAAATGAAATAAAATATTCCTTAGGAGTGTTTCAACAGCAGAGTGGGGCTGCCAGAAGAAAGAATCAGTAAGCCTGAAGATAATACAATTGAAATGATTCCAACAGATGGTCAGAAAAGTAAGAAGAGAAATGAACAGACCCTAAGAGAGCTGAGAGACACCATGAAGCAGGCCAGTACACATTATGGAAGTTACAGAATAAGAGAGAAATGGGTTTAATGAATATTCAAAGAATAAGTGGCATAAAATTCTCAAATTTAACAAGAGACATGAATATACACATTTAAGAAGCCCAAACAGAATGAAATCTTAAAAGGCCATGTCCAGGTACTTTATAATTTCTCTGATGAATGCTAAAGACCAAGAGAGAATACTTTAAGCTGCAAAACAAAAGCAACATGTCACATACAAGGGAAACCCAATAAGACAAAGTGCTGGTTTTACACCAGAAAGTAAGGAGGCAAAAAGGCAATAGGCAGTGTGATGAAATATTTAAAATGCTAAAAGAAAGTAATTGCCAAACAAGAATTTTATATCCAGCTTGTCATGGTAAGGCCCATGTGTTGACTTCGCTGGGTAGTGGTACCCAGGTTTTCAGTCAAGCAAGTAGTGGCCTGATTGATACTATGAGGACATTTTGTGGACTTAAATCATCAGTGAGTTGATTGCATCTAGCAGTTTGACATTGTTTATGAATTCCAAGATAGATTTTGGATTATGTTTGTGAACTGGTCTGTTCCCCTGGGTGTGATTAAATTGTGATTAGGGCTTTGACTGGGCAACATCAGTAGGGCATGGAGTCCCTGTCCCTTGGTCGGGACTCACAGATAAAAGACATGGCAAAGGACAGAGTTGGAGTTCTGTTGTTGAATTTTGAGCTGGAGCCAGGAAGTGAATACACAGGAAAAGAACACAGAGGAATAGAGATGGCTCTTAGACATGATAGAAGCCCTGGGGAAAAAGACAGCAATTCACCTGATAGTATACAGCTGGCCTTTTGGAGAGAGGCAAAGCTTAGAGAGCATCATAGTCTACAGCTGACCTTCAGGAGATAGCAAAGGAGCTGAGCCTGGAGACAAGCAAGCCCTGGGAAGAGAGGAACCCAGGAAGCCTGAACTCTCACAGACATCAGCAGCCATCTTGCTCCAACACATGACAATAGACTTTGGTGGGGGAAGTAAACTATGCTTTATAGCCTTGCAACTGTGGGCTCTACCCCAAATAAATACCCTTTATAAAAGCCATCAGATTACTGGTATTTTGCATCAGCACATTTTGGCTGACTAATACAGCATCTGTGAATGACTACATCTACAACCAGCTGAGGAGATTGCCTTCAGCAATGACAGATGTCTCATCCATTGGTTGAAGGCCTTCAAAGGAGAAGTGATTTCAGCAGTCAGTGAGAGAATTACCATCTATTCTTCAGACAGACAGCTTCTTCTGTGGAACTATTTCATTGAGAACCTTCATTGGAGTTCCATGTTTGTAGGCTGTCCTACAGAATTTAGACATGTGCATGCATATGGTCATGTGAGACAGTTTTATACAATTTCATCTTTACAGATATCTCCTGTCAGACCTGTTTCCCTCAAGAACCTGACATAGTTGAAGTTAAGTTGTTATCAAATCAAACTTGATTTTTATAGATTTAAGATGATAAATTTAACCCCATATAAATACAAAACAAACATTTGAAAAATATGCACAGAAAGAAACGAGAAGGGATAAAAATTGTTCAAAAAAACAACCAAATCAATATGAAAGGAATAATGGAAGAATTGAAGCATATGAAAGATTTAAGATGCACAAACTAAATGGCATAGCTATGCTATGTTTCAAAGAAGTTTTAAAAAATCATGTAGGGACTTCTCTGTTCCCTTACATGAGCTATTGTTGCCATGTCCACATCCCAGACACCACTGCCATGCTGAATATGAGAGACACAGGGCTCACAGATTGTTGACTTAAGAATAAAGTGTTGACTTGGTTTATTTATGCACAGCTTCATTCTTCACATTTAAAGATAGAAAAAAATAGTGAGATTTTTAACTTTTGGAAGGCATAAACATACTACAAAGAAACTGGGAATACTGTAAATAAGAAATGAAAATATGAATAATCTTCCCCTAAGGATTTTAAATTATAATAATATTCCCTATTATGCTTTAAGAAAAAGAATATTTTCATATAGAGCCATGATATCACTTTAATTATGCCATCTCTTTTATTCCAATCATGTAGATTTACAGAAAATGGAATCATATATTTTCAATGTCAAACTTATGAACTCTTTCAATGTCATAAACTATTACTGGTTTTCAAAATAAAAAGGTAAAAGCCACTGAAGTAGTCAAGGTTTTAGTTTGTAATAAGGGAAACATAGATAGCTATAACCCATATAAACACAAAGTTCTTTGGGATCTTAACTCTACAAATAATCTGACTCTATCCCTAGTTGAGCCTCTAAATGACGTCAGTTTTTAATTTTTATGAAGTCAACCTTACAGATATCATCTTTCATAAATCTCATATTTATGTCATATAAAAGAAATCTTTGCCTCACCAATGTCACAAAAGCTTTTCCTATATTTCCCCCTGATAATTGTATAGTTCTAGTTCTTACACACAGTTCTATTGTCCATTTTGGGTCGATATTTTTGCATGATGTGAGGTAAGGATCTAAGTTCATTTTATTTATTCATTTATTTATGAATATTATGCATGGATGCATATATATGTGTGTATATGTACATATGTATTTTTTCTTCTAGATATACAATTGTCCCTCCAGGGTTGTTTGGAAAGACTATCTTTCCTTTATTGAATTCTGTAGCACTTTTGTCACAAATGAGTTGGCCATGTAAAAGAGGGTGCATTTCTGGACTTTCTGGTCTTTCCCATTGGTCTGTGTGTCTATCCTTATGCCAATACTACATTTTAAAGATTATTATAGTTACATTTTAAATTTTGAAACCAGGTAATCCTCCAATTCTGCTTTTTTTCCTTTCAAACACAGTTGTGGATATTTGAGGACATTGTGTTTCCAAACATGTATTATCAGCTTATCAATATACAAAATAAGACTGAAGGAATTTCATGGGGATTGTGTTGAATCTTTAGCTCAGTTTGGAAATAATTGTCATATTATCAATATTTATTCTTCCTATCAGTGAACATAATATATCACTCCATTTATTTGGAGATATTTGATTTATCTCAATGATGTATTTTTCAGTGTAAAAGTTTCACACCTTTTTATTAAAGTAATTTCTGTTATTTGATGCTATTGTGAATTCAATTGATTTAGGGATTTCTTGTTTGGATAGTATTTGCTAGTGTGTAGAAATGTAATTGGTATTTTATTTTGATCTTGTATCCTGCAATCTTGGTAAACTTCCTTTTTAGTAGATTTTTCCCCTTTGGTAAATTCTTGTAGACTTTCTAAATAAAACAAATGTCAGCTGAGGGGAAAAATTTCCTGAGGTGATGACTGCACAACTCTGTGATGAAAGCTAAAGCCACTTAGTGTACACTTTGGCTAGATTGTGCAAGGCCTGGGACTGGATATCACAGTGAACCATGTGGTGGAAGATAGACTGTGATTAACAGTACAAATATGAGAGTGTTTTCTCATGAAGTATAATAAATGTAGAAAACTAATATATGGTGTGAATAAAAGGAGGGTGTGGAAAAATATATCAAATGTACACTATGGACCATAGTTAGTGGTAATAATCTGATTGTGTTCTTTCATAATCTATAACAATATTCCATGACAAAGAAAGGTGTTGATGGAGGGGCGTTGTATGGGAATTCTGCACATTATTAATGATTGTTTTGTAAGTTCACAACTTCTCTAAAAAATAAATATTTGGTATACACACACACACACACACACACACACACACACAAGTGTATTACCACAGGGTTAAAGGCAGAAAACCTGCTGCTGGATGCTGGTGGGAATATCAACCTTGATAATTTTGGCTTAAGCAACAAATTTATCAGTGATAAGAAGCTGGAAATCTTGTGTGGCAGTCTCCAATATACTGCCTTAGAAATCTGGCAGGGACAAATGTATGATGGGCCTGCTGTTGATGTCTGGAGCCTGAAAGTGATTTTCTACATCATTGTCAGCAGGGATGTACTTTTCAATTTCACTGAGCTTCCAGAACCTGCAGAGAATCCATGGACTATGTAAATCTTATAAAAAATTTTAAAAAGCAGACACTTGTAAGAGAACATTACAACATATAATGAGCAATCTCTGGGTAAGTGTGGGTTATGAACATCAATTACTGAAGCCCTATGTGGCACCCCTTCTGGATTAGCACGTCCCTCACCAGACAGCATTGCTGATGTCCATTGGATACAGCATAGAAGAGGTAAAGGATTTTCTCATGAAAAAGCATGATGAAGTCATGGTAACTAATCTGTTTCTGGGCCAAAAAGATGGATGCAAGAGACCTCCACCACTGCCCTGTAGCCACAGGCTTCACCTGATCAGAAACACAGCTGCAGTCCCTCCCCACACCACATAGAACAACATGGTGTGCCTGCCAAGACCATGCTCTAAAGATACAGTGAACCAACATTTCCACTTCTGATTCCTTATCCAATAACATAAAGGAATAAAAAAAGTTCAAGTGTCATGAGAAGGACCAGAGTTCAGGGAGGAAGGCCTGGAGCATGGTCACCATTCCTGACCATCCCCTGCAAAGCAAGGAGAAGGAGAAGCTCACCCCTGTCCCTTCAAGGAACAACCTGTCCACCTGTCCACCAGCCCTGTTCAACCATGCAAAACTCCTCTTCTGGATAAGAGCAGCCTTAGCCAGTCCTTCATTTGGAAGGTCAGAGAAAACCAAAGTGCACCAGAGTCAGGATCCTCCCAGACTTTGGCTTCAGCCACATAGTCCCAGGTCCTTGCAGAAACAGCTCCTGATGGCCTTGGTGTAGCCTATCCTGGCCTCAGGACTGGACCTGAAGAATGTCACTGGGAGGGACCAGAGCTCAGCACAAGCTCCCAGCTTGGCCCTTTGGCCACACCCTCTGGATGCATGAGGTGCAGTGGGGATGGAGACTCTGATGGAACCAATTCTCCCCAAGCTGTTTTCAAGGGAAACTCTGACCAAATGGGGCAACACCAAGTGATTAACAAGGAGCAGACTTTTCCTGTGGGGTGAGGCTAGTCTCCTCTTTTGTCAACAACCAGGGCCAGCAAGGGGCCATGAAGCAGTTCATTAAGTTTATCTGCAGTAATGCGTGCTTGGGGTGTGGCAGCAGGAATCTGGGAGAGGAAATACCAAGGTGAGATGTGCAGGATCTCCAGGAGGCCCAGCCACACTCATGGAACTGGAAGTAGAGGATGAAAATCATGAGCTAGGTTGATGACCAAGAGATGATGCAGGAGATCTGTAGAGGTGCACTATACACTTGATTGTGAGTGGGACCTGATCAAATGTTACAGGTTGCAGTGCATGTGGTGCAGTGGGTACACCATGGGGTGAAGTAAAAAGGATATCTGGGATCTCCAGGGCCTTTAAAACTATTACTACCAAACTAAGAAATGAACTTCACCTTAAAGTGCTCCTAAGAGCTGACTGGGAGACTAGAGGAGGGGCACTAAGGACTTTGCTGCCAGATGGCCACTCTGCATACTGTGCAGGTGGAATTCCAGAGATTGGACTGGTATGTTTCTCCTGGGACCCTCCTGCCTTGCCCTGTCCATCTCCACATCTGATAGTGAGGACCAGTGGCCATAATCTTGATGCCCCCACTTCTCATGAAATACTGTTAAAGCAGAAACTCCTAGTGATTTTGGTGGTAATGATTTTGTAGGTTACGAAGGTGCTGGGAGCCTCTTCAGTGGAACCCTGTTGAAAACCTGCTATGACATCTGCCTATCTCCACCCTGCCCTGAACAATATCCTCAAGCCTGATGTGAGATATGCCACAGCAGCATATATGGGTTGTTCAGGTCCCACACATGGCTCTTGTATTCAGCACCTGCTGATATTCCATATCATCTCTTTGAGCTCCCTTCAGCTCATGATCCTCATCCTCCATCAAAAGTTTAATGAGGGAAGCAGTTGAGGTTCAAGTCCTTGGGTGCCCACCTACTACATGGGAGGTCCTGGGCTTGGTTCTCAATGACTCTTAAAGAAGATGAGCAAGACAATGAGCTGATGCAAGAGGTTGGCTTGGCAAGCTGATGCAAGAGGATGACTCAATGAGATGATGATGCAACAAGATGATGATGCAACAACATGATGACACAACAGGGAAAAACAATGAAAGGCAAAACAAGCTGGAAGTGGAGCTCAAAAGATTTGACATCTCCTTCCAACATGGGAGGTCTAGGGTTCAGTTCCTGATGCTTCCTAAAAAAGGAAGATGAGCAGACAGCGAGTGCAAAGACAACAAGGTGGGTGAGTAGAGAAATAAATAAATAAAACTTAAAAAAGAAAGTTTAAGGAGTTTACCTTGGCTTTTGGAGGATTAAGTTATCTCCCCTATATATTTGCTATGAGGTTCCTTGAGAATCCTTCTGGCAAACTTGACATGAAAATATCAGCATATAACCATGAAGAAATTCCCATTGGCTCCCTGTTGGTCCTTACTATTGCTAGAGGTAGAGGCTAGGGTCCCACAACAGCAGAGTTCTTATCCTTTTTTGTTCCTTGGAACCCTTTGCCAGTCTGATGAAAACTACAGGCCCCTTAATAAGTCCACACTATGCTGTATATTATTTAATAAATATATCACACCTGCACCAACATATTCCCACAAGAGTAATGTTATTTTGAATTTGAGTTCAAACTCATAGAACCCTTGTTAAGTACTCCTGTACTACAGGGAAAATATTTCTGATAACCTACCTGTGGTAACTGCCCTTCATGGACAGAACTCTCTTTGAATTCAGGCTGGGAATTTGTTTCTTTTGGGGGTTCCATCCCTGCTGGTGATGTTGTGAATAGAGGGGAAGCCATATAGCCATGCTGCAGAAATTGCAAGCCCACAGTCTTTCCCTTTGAGACTCTGTGGGGTCCAGTTCAGAGAGCCCAATGAGCTGCTGTGAGCTGTATTTGATTCCTGGTGCTGGTGAATGGGTCTGGGAGATGGCATCAAAATCAGAATTCAGTTGTGTATCTATAAAGCTACAGTGAACATTCCAAAATGGTAATTAAGAAAGCAATTCTGTGACTTCCAGGAAGATGGAGAAAAAGACAGACAAAAAGACCACTTTCTCCCAGAAAAAATAGCTGGAGGACAGGAGGACACTGCCTACAGTACTACTCTTTGGCTCAGGAGCAGGGGAAGGCTAGATATGACCTAAAATAGAGAGAGGTGAAGGAAAGGAAACTCACTTGGCTGAAAAAAAATCTCATGAGTAAAGCAGGCAAGAGCAGCAGCAGGAACCCCTCTCTCCAACTTTAGAGAAAACAGAAGTCAGCAACTTGCAGTAGCTCTTGCTGGCCATGGCTATGGATTGAGTGAGTTGCAGGGGTCCTCTTCCCCAAGAAAGGGGAGAAGGAGGAATGCAGCCTACAGCAAATTCAGATTTTGGTTAGTGAACTTGGTCTGCTACTTGCAGCCCTGGTGTGACATTTCATTGTTTGCACTGAGAACCAGCATGAAGCTAAGGATAATTTGCCTTTTCATGCATCCTTCTTACTGCCCCAGGCTTTTTGTTGAGGGAGAGAGGAAGGGACAGTGGGGCCTGTTTAGGGATGAGAATAGCTTCTGAGCTTGTTATTGAGGCATGGCCGGCCCTGAGGGCATTTCTTCTGCACCACTTGTTCACCTGCAGAGTTACACTGAATGCAACCCCCTTGACACCTGTAGTTTGAGCTGAGAGGTCTGTGAAAGAATAGCATTTGTTGGCCAGATCACAAAAGGGCATGAAAAGGAAAAATAATAGGAAATAAATAAGAGTGGCAAGCAGGTTTCCTTTACTGCCACCATCTCCAAGGACCTTGGATACTGGCTTACACTCCATTACTGGTTCCTTAGCCCTGGTTTCAGAAATTATACTGGGACAATCCTAAATATCCTGAACAAGTTGATTCAAGAGTCACAGAACAGCAGTAGCACACAGCTTCTTAACAGTAAATATCTGGACAAGGGAGAGATAATGAACATCAGATTAAGCTCAGTATCAGATGCCTGGATATCAGCAAAATATTAGAAACCATACTAAGAGAAAGGAAGATATGGTGCAAGCAAAGGAATAAACCAAATTTCCAAACAAGACACAGGACTTGAAACAGCTAATCAATGAAGTTCCTACAAATCTCCTAAATCAAATCATGGAGTTGAAGGACAACATGGCTGAAGAAATAAAAGACATTAAGAAAACACAAAGAAAAATTTGAAAACTTGTATATAAATATTACAGAGCTATGAGAAGGAACGACAGAATAAGTGAGATTAAAAATACAAGAGAGGCACACAACAACAGATTTGAAATCATAGAATTAAGAATTTGAAATGTGGAGGAAGGAAGAATTGAAATTGAAAAGAGAGAAAGACAAACAGAGAAAAGAATGGAAAAAATTGAGGAGGACCTCAAGGAATTAATGATAGCATGAAACACAATAACATATGTGTTATGGGAGTTCCAGAAGGAGAAGAGAAGGAAAAAGGAGCAGAATGAGTATTATTGAGGAAATAATGACCAAAAAATTCCCAACTCTCATGAAAGACATGAATATATTTGTCTGGAAAGCACAGCATATGTCAATTAGACTAAATCCAAATAAACTTAACTTAAGACACATTATATCCAGAATGCCAAATGCCAAAGACAAAGAGAAAATTCTGAAAGCAGCAAGCAAAATTGAAACATCACATACAAGGGATGTCCAATAAGACGGTGTGGAATTGTCTTCAAAAATCACGGAGGTAAAAAGACAGTGGTATGATATAATTAACATACTGAAAGAGAAAAGCTGCCGGCCAAGAATTCATTTCCCAGAAAAGCGGACTTTCAAATATGATGGTGAGTTTAAAATATACAGATAGAAACTAAGAGGTCATAAATAAGAATGCAGCTCTGCCAGAAACACTAAAGGGATTTCTGCACCCAGAAAAGGAAAGAAAGGTTTGCAAGAGACTGTAGGAGCAAAGTGTACCAGATAAGGTAATCAAAAAGGTAAGAAGAGGACAAAAATAAGAGATGACATATGAAAGCCAAAGAACAAAAAAGCTGAAGTAATTAATGCCTTTACAGGAATAGCATTCAATGTTAACAGACTAAACTCCCCTATCAAAAGACATAGGCTTACAGAATGGATAAGAAAACATAAGCCATTGATATGCTCTCTTTAGGAGACTCACTTCAGACACAAGGATGCAAACTGACTGAAAGAGAAAGTTTGGAAAAAGATATTTCATGCAAATCATATCCAAAAGAGAGAAGGGTTGGTATACTGGTGTCAGACAAAACAGACTTTAAATGCAAAAAAGTGATAAGAGATGCAGAAGTTCATCAAAGACAATCCACCAGGAAGGAGCATCAGTGATAAATATCTATGCACCTAACAGGGGTGCCCCAAAATACACGAGGCAAACTCTGGCAAAACTGAAAGGAGAAATCTCTTCATTAATAGTTGGAGAATTCAACGCATCACTGACATCAATATATAGAACAACTAGACAGAAGATCAACAAATATACAGAGAACTTAAACAATGAGCTATATGAGCTGGACTTGACATATACAGAACACTGCACCCCATATCAACAGATTATACATTCTTCTCAAGTGTCTATGAATCTTTCTTCAGGAGAGACCACATATTGCGCCAAAACACAGCTCTCAATAAATTTAAGAAAACTGAAATCATGCAAACCACCCTCTCTGATCATAATAGAATGAAGTTGGAAATCAATAATAGGTGGGAAGTGGAAAATTTGCAAATACATGGAGTCTAAATAACATATTCCTAAACAGTCAGTGGGTCAAAGAAGAAATTGCAAGAGAAATGAGTAAATATTTTGAGATGAATGAAAACTAGAGCACAAGTTATCAAAACTTATGGGATAGAGGGAAGGCAGTACTGAGAGGGAAATTTATAGCTCTAAATGCAAATATTAAAAAAGAAAAAACATTTCCAGGACTTTTGAATTTTCTTGAATGATATTGCAATGACAGATGCAGGCCATTACATATCTTGCCATAACCTACAAAATTGTGCAGGAGAGAGTGTAAACTACAATGTAAACTATAATCCATGCTTAGTGGCAATGCTCAAAAATGTTTTCATCAATTGTAATGAATGTACCACACTAATGAAGGATGTTAATTTAGGAAAATGTGGGAGGTGTAGGGAGCAGGACATATGGGAATCCCTATATTTTTATTTAACATTTATGTAATCTAAGAATATTTAAAAGAAGTAAAAAATATATTTTAAAAATAGCTAAAATCAAAGACCTAACAGAAGAACCAGAGAAACTAGAAAAAGAACAACCAGAAAGCAACCAGAAAGAAAGGAGTAACAGGGGGATCATGGGAACATGGCCAATGGGTTATGCAGGTAAGGTTCACGTCTCACTAAAATAATGGAGAAAGAGCCAGAGGCTACCTTGGGGACCTGCTTTGAAGTACAGCAAATAAGGACACTGCTTCACAGCTACCAGGAGAGTGTGTGTCAAGGAGATGAAGCCAAAACAAGTAATTGTGAGTTATTAAACCTCTGAGCTACCAGGAAGTTCTCCTCAACCCCAACCCTGAGAATAAAACTCCTGGCAAATTGTATCTAACTGAGGGGAGAGCAGATATTTTTCTCTCTGCCAGCTTCTTTGGATATATATAGAATAGGTAGGTGCTCTGAGTCATCTAAGAGGGTACTGGACAGATAAGGAAGCCAGGGGAAAATCATGGGTTGCTCACCTCATTGGTTGGAAGCAGCACACATACACCACTCTCAAGGTGGATAGCCTAGGTGGAACCGCTTGCTCCCTCCTCCAAACAGGAGTGTGATGGCTGATTCCCTGTGAGGAAGAGGGGTTTTGGAAGGTGGATAGTGATTTCTTTACAGTGAGTTTAGACAGTTGGGCACCCCTTGAATACTGGAGAGGACCTCAACTGGACAGGGTAAGGGGAGGAGGTTCTCCTCAGGCAGGCTATCATGTCCAGCAACCTAGGTAAAGAGAGGAATTACATCAGAAAGGAGGAAGAGACAGGTGGCTAATCAGCAGGACTCTGGCAAGTGCAGACAATCTAAACTGCTTGAGGGAAAAGTGGTGGAACATGGAAAAACTAATCACAGATGTCCAAACAAATATCATGAACCAACATAATGAAGTGAAGGAAGAGATTAAGGATATTAAAACACTGGGAGGAAACGTTGAAGAAATTATAAACATACATAAAAGGATAACGGATATGAAGGTAATGAATGGCACAATACCAGTAATCAAAAATGCAATGGAAGCAAATAACAACAAATTTGAACATGCAGAGGAAAGAATCTCTGATGTGGAAGACAGTACAGCTGAAATCAAACAGGTACAGGAACAGATAGATAAAAAGATAGAAAAAAATTAGCAGGGACTCAGGGGTCTGAATGACAACATGAAATGCGCAAACATATGCATTATAGGACCCGAGAGGGAGAAGAGAAGGGAAAGGGGACAGAAGGTGTGTTGGAGAAAACAATGGCTGAAAACTTCCCAACACTATCGAAGGACATGGATGTGCATGTCCAGGAAGCACAGCACACCCGAAACAGTATAAATCCAGCAGACCTACTCCAAGGCATATAGTTGTCAAGTTGTTCAGTGCTCAAGACAAAGTGAGAATACTGAAAGCAGCAAGAGAAAAGAGAATCATCACATACAAGGGAAGCTCAATAAGATTAACTGCTGATTTCTCACCTGAAAACATGAGGCAAGAAAGCTGTGGTATGACAATATTAAGGTGCTAAAAGATAAAAACTTCCAGCCTAGAATTCTCTATCCAACAAAGCTGGCTTTGAAACAGAAAGAGAGTTTAAAATAGTCCCAGATAAACAGAAATTAAGAGAGTATGTCAATTAGAAAGCCACATTTCAAGAAATACTAAAGAAAGTTCTGCAGGTTGAAAGGAAAAAACAGGAGAGAGAGAGTTGGAAGAGAGTGTAAGAACAACTAAAAAGAAAAAAAAGGGAAATAAAAACAAAATATGACATACATAAACCTAAATAAAATATGGCTAATGTAAGTAATTCCTTGAGAGTAATAACATTGAATGTTATTGGATTAAGCTCCCCAATCAAAGGACACAGATTGGCAGAATTGATAAGGAAATATGACCCATTTATATGCTGTCTACAAGAAACCCACCTAAAACCCAGGGATCCAAGGAAGCTGAAAATGAATGGTTGGAAAAGAATCTTTCAATCAACAATAATCGAAAAAGAGCACGAACAGCTATACCAATATTTTATAAAATAGACTTTAAATGCAAAACTATTGTAGGAGGAAAAAAGGACACTGTAGTTTAATAAAAGGGGTAATCTATCAAGAAGAAATAACAATCATAAACATTTATGCTCCTAACCAGCGCACCTCAAAATACATGAGGCAAACATTGGAAAAACTATGTGGAGAAATAGATGCCTCTACAATTATAGTGGGGGATTTTAATACACCATTATCATCATTACAAAGAAGATCTTGACAGAGAATCAATAAAGAAGCAACGAGTTTGAATAATACATTAGAGGACCTGGAACTAATAGAACTATAAAGAGCATTACACTCAAATACAGGGGGATATACCTTCTCCTTGAGTCCACATGGATCATTCTCCAGGATAGACCACATGGTAAGCCACAGGACAACTCTCAATGCATTCAGAAAAACTGAAATTATAAAAAGTAATTTCTTATATATTTTGTGTAACATGTATGTACTCTAAGTATCATTTAAATATTTAAAAAATATTTAAAAATAAACAAATAAATATCATTGGTTTTTCTTGACTCCCCCGCGACCCAAAGTAATTTCTTTGACCACAATGGAATGAAGCTGGAAATCAGTAATGGGCAGAGAAGCAGATTAAGCACAAAGATATGGAAGTTAAACAACAGAGTCTTAGACAAACATTGGGTGAAGGAGGAAATTTCAAAGGACATCACTAACAATCTTGAAAGAAATGAAAATGACAACACAATGTATCAAACCCTATGAGATGTAGTAAAATCTTCACTGAAAGGGAATTTCATAGCCATAAATTCCTATATCAAAAAAGAAGAAAGAGCTAAAATCAAAGACCTATCTGCACACCTAGAGGAATTAGAAAAAGAACAACAAACTAATCCCAAAAGAAGTAGAAAGAAAGAAAAAACAAAGATTAGAGCAGAACTAAATGAAATTGAAAATAAGAAAGCACTAGAAAAAACAAAACCAATAGCTGTTTCTTTGAAATTAATAAAATTGACAAACCCAAATATGAGAGAATGGTCTTTTCAAGATGTGCTGTTTGGAGAACTATATACCCAAAAGAATTTGAGAGGAACACCATCTCACACCTTATACAAAAATTAACGCAAGATGGATCAAAGATCTCAGTATAAGAGCCAAGACTATAAAGACCTTAGATGATAATTATGGAAGCATTTACATGTTCTTATATTATGAAATTGTTTCATGAACTTTATACACAAAGCATGAGCAGTGAAATAAAAAATAGATAAATGGAAGCTCCTCAAAATTAAAGACATTTGCACCTCACAGGAGTTAGTCAAGAAAGTGAAAAGGCAGCCTACGCAATGGAAGGAAATACTTGGCAACCATGTATCTGATAGGGGCCTAATATCCAGCATATATAAAGAAATTCTACATCTCAAAAATAAAAAGACAAACATCCCATTTTAAAAATTGGCAAGTGATTTGAATACAAACTTCTCCAAAAAAGAAATACAAATGGCTACAAATCATCAGAAAAAATGCTCAACATCACTAGCTTTTAGGGAAATGTAAATCAAAACTACGAGATGTTATCTTACACCCATCAGACTGGGGGCAATTAAATAAACAGAGGACTAGAAGTGTTGGAAAGGATGTGGAGGAATGGAAACCCTCATCCTCTGCTGGTGGCAATGTAGAATGCTGCAGCCACTGTGGAGGACAGCTTGGTGGTTCCTCAGAAAAGTAACTATAGGACTGTCATAGGATACAGCAATTCCATTGCTGGTTATATACCCAGAAAAACTGAAAGCAAGGACATGAACTGATATATGCACACCAATGTTCATTATTCACTACTCACTATTCACTATTCACTATTTCCAGAAGTTGGAATAAACCCAAATGCCCTTCAACAGATAAATGGATAAACAAATTGTGGTATATACATACAATTGGATATTTTTCAGCTTTAAGAAAGAATATAGCATTAACACATGGGATAACATGGATGAATCTTGAGGATGTTATGTTGGGTGAAGCAAGCCAGGCACTGAAGGGCAAATATTACATGACTTCACTGATATGAATTAAGCAAATTGAGCAGACTCACAGTGGTAGTGCCTGGCAGATAAGATTACAGGAATTAGAAAGTGGGAAGTTGTGTGTCAATGCTCATATGAGCAAAATCTATAGTAACATGAAATCTGTAGTTGTACAGTGGAGGGGTGTGACTGTGGTGTAATGACACTGTTGGGTTGGTAGGTTTTCATTTGTCAGGGGCGTTGGTTTGGGAGGGTGAGTTGGACTAACCATGGTGCTGGAAGGAGGTTTGGGGGAGGGAGCAAGTGAACACTGGGGATTGATGGGTTCATGGTTGAAACTATAATCTTGGGAATACTCTTTTGGTAATTTGGCAAGTGAAGTTTGCTGCTTTAGGATGTTGGATGTGGGGGGTATTTGGGGAAGGTCACACCTGGGGAAGGCTTCTAGGGAGTGTGTGAATGTTCTTCTTTCCATAGTGTGCTATATCATTGGGTAGAGACCAAGAGAATGAGTGGCAAGTTGGTGGAATCACATTGTGGGGAGACCTGATATGTTCTCAAATAGAGGGACAAGAGTCTCTTGAGAGCATGGATGGTGACAAATAGGGGAGGACAGATCAGTGTGTCAAGCCCTCAATGTTGTTGCAAGTAACTACAAATCTGGTGCAAGGAGTGTAGCCTGGTGGTTCCCATGGGCCCTGAGGGTAGGCGGATGGAGGAATGTAATAGATGGAACAGTCAGCATTTTGGGGGCAATGGAAGTGTTCTACATGATCTTGCTATGATGGATAAAGGACATGATGAATTGCATCAAACTTTATAAAAGTGTATGGTCCAAAATGTAAGCCATAATGGAAACCATTGACCATGGTTGTTAGCTATATTTCAATATTTGTACATCAGTTGTAACAAATGTACCATCCACATATGAAAATTTATTAATAGGGGAAGGGGAAAGGGGGAGGATTTGGGGTTTATGGGGGACCCCTGTATTCAGTACATGACATTTCTGTAACCTAAAACTTCTTTGAGGACAAAAGAAAAAATCAAGACTCTGGGGAAAGAAATGGATGAAAATGTCAGTGTACATATAGAACAACAGATCTCACAGTGATGAAAGGGAAGATGTAAAAAAAAATTTAAACATTTTTTTCCTTCTTTTTTATTATCTCAAATATCTATATAAATTTTTTTTGTACATTATTCTTTTATTAAAAACTACCATTATTATTTCATTTTCTTAATTGTATTTGGCTATTTTATTGGCTCCATTTTTGAAGAAATTTTGGATCACAGAAGTCTTGTAACTGTAGCAGGGGAGGATCACTGGTGTTGGTTGTCAGTGATGGAGGATACATGGGAGGAAGCTCAGCCGGGCATACACATAAGGCATATAAATGTGTTCAAATATTCATTGGGCTTTGTCACGGTGGGTGGTGATTCACACAATAGCTGAAGGAATATCATATTCCCAGCCTGGGGAGCTCTGCCACATTTTCTAATGGATTGGCAAGAATCCCCCAAGTACAGGGGCAATGACTAATGGAGGATGGCCCATTGATGGGCTCTTGATATTGAAGACTATGTGTATGAACGTTTTCTCTTGAAACTGAAACTTAGCCTAGTATTATACAGTGTCTAAGAGTTGCCTCCTGGGAGCCTCCTTATTGCTCAAATGTGGCCTTTCTTTAAGCTGTACTCAACATATAAATACATTACACTCTCCCCAGCATGGGACATGACTCCAGGAGATGAGTCTCTCTGGCAACAAGGGATTACTACCAAGCACTAACTAGCAATGCAACTGGAAAAAGACCTTGACCCAAAGGGGGAAAGGGTAATGACAAATGAGTTTATATGGTGAAGAAACTTCAAAGTGAATCAGGAGGTCATTCCTGAGGTTACAATTATGCATGTCTCAGCAGAATCTCATTGATTGCCAGGTTTGATACTACCCCAAATACTGGGGCTCCTGAGGGATCAGGAGACACCCAAAAATTATAGTCAGGGCAGATATCTCAGGAATTTTGTGCCTTGCCATTGGGCCCTTCTTTGGTATTTATGTTCCCCAGTGTGACAGAGTTGGATTCAGTTGTGGTATACCTACACGTGGTTCTTTGGTCTTTCTATTTAAACCTATAATTAATACTAGAGTTGGTAGTGTACATCGAAGAGACTTAAATCTTTGGGCTGTCCATGTGCCAGCTAGGCCCTGAATCTCAACAGAGTTTCTACACCTACCCTCCAGTTCATTGGTCTCACCCAGGACAACCAAGAAGGAGGTGATGATGGACAACTATTTTATCAAGGAACCAGAAGAGTCTACAACTGCAAGCAAGAGAGACCCATCTATCAGCCCTATGGGATTGCAGACCCCTCTGAATTAGAGGCAGAGTGGACATAACCATCCCAGAATCCTCAGGATTGGGGAATAAACTATGGACTAAAGTAGACTTACAGGCATTCTACTATAGATTTATTGTGATTCAAGCAACGGAAGAAATGATATCATTGATGTGGAGAGAGTGCCCACTGGAGGTGCAGAGGATAGGGAGAGGGAAAACAGGTGTAATATGTGGGCATTTTTGGGACTTGGGAATTTTCCTGAATGACATTGCAATGACAGATGCAGGCCATTATACATCTTGACATAACATATAACTGGGTGGGAGAGAGTTTAAAGAACAGTGTAAACTTTAATCCATGCTTAGTGGCAATGCTCCAAAATGTGTTCATCAATTGCAATTAATGTACCTTGCTAATGAAGGATATTGTTAATGTGGGAAAATATGGGACGTGTAGGGAGTGGGGCATATGGGCATCTCCTATAATTTTATGTGGCATTTATATAATCTAAGTATCTTAAAAAATATAGGGAGCAGGTATAGCTAAGTGGTTGAGTGCCTGCTTCCCATGTAGGAGGTCTGGGTTCAATTCCCAGTACCTCCTTAAAAATTTTATCAAAATAGAGACAATTAATTTTTTAAAACATGATCATGAGAATTAAGCAACACTTCTTGTGTGCACTTTGTACTAGGCACTTTACATATTAATTCATACTGTCATAGGGTTGTGATGCTAATATTATTATTATTATCTCATTTTATAACTGAGAAAACAGAAGCATAGACAATTTAAATAAATTGCCCAAGCTTGTCAATATCAGTGCTGGCCACCTCCGATTCACAGGGTAAGTCAGGGTCCACCCCTCCTTACTGCTTGAAACTGTGCTGTTGCCCTTTTTACTTCTTTAAAAACAGCCTGTTGAGGGTGTCCTCTCATGCCCATGCACAACCTTCCCTGATTAACACATCCAATGTTTTTAATATCTGAGCTAAATGAGTGATAAAGGGTCTTCAATACCCAAACAACACCAGAAATGTCATTAATTTTCTTGGAGTTTGTGATGTGGAAAAACTTTGTACTTTAACAACACTTAAGAATTTGATGGAGCAGCAGGGACCTTGCAAGGTGACCCAATCATTTTCTCATCCCAGGCTCTTAAGATAAGATATCGTTTTCTCTGATGCTTCTTTTAATTCTGAAAGAGAATTACTGGTTAAATACATGTATTAGTCAGGCAAAGGGGTGCTAATGTGAAATACCACAGATTGGTCGGTCTTTATAAAGGGTATTTATTTGGGGTCGAATTCCACAGTTACCAGGCCATAAAGCATAAATTTCTTTTCTCACCAAAGTCCATTGCCACGTGTTGGAGTAAGACAGCTGCCAACATTTGCCAGGGTTCAGGCCTCTTGGATTCCTCTAGTCCCAGGGCTGCATTTCTTTCTGGGCTCAGTGCTTCTGCTTCCTCCACAAGGTCAGCTGTAGACTATTAGGCTCTCTAGGCTTTGCTTCTATCCACAAGGCCAGCTGTGAACTCTTAGGTGAATGGCTCATCTCTATCCTGGGGCCTTCTCTCTAACATCAAAACTCCAACATCAAAACTGCAACTCAAAAACTGTTCCCTCTGTCCTTTGCCTTGCCTTTTATATTTGATTCCCCCACCCACCAAGGGGTGGGACTCAACACCCTACTGACATGAACCAGTTAACACCCTAATCATAACTTAATCATGCCCAGATTAGCAGACCAGTTTACAAGCATAATCCAATATATATTTTTGGAATTCATAATTACATCAAAATACCAAACAGCTACAATAGGGTTACAGCCACAGGTTTCTTTCATGCAACCCGATACTAAGCCACCAGGCCTGGACAGATGGTTGGGCTGTGCACACAGCCTTGGGAAAACACTTTAAAATTCATTGTTGGTCTTCCCACAAGAAGGTGAATGCAGACTGGTTTGACTTGTCTAAGGAGACACTAAAGAAAGCAGTGGCAAGATCTAAAACAAAGTGATAGTGACATAAATGAGTAAAAATTTCTTGCAATAAACCAGCAATGTTTGGGACTGTTGCACATAGCAGTGGTGTCATAATAATTTATGATAATCTACTGTTATGCACCACTTCTGGTAGCCCCCAATGGCCACTCCCTTTCTGCAGCCATAGAACTGCTTCTTTTGTGGAAGTGAGGGCAAATCAGATGAATAGGAGTCAAAGCAGCCACATTTTGATTTCCAGGTCAAGAGGTTGTTTTTGTGACATATACTATTTTTTAATCAAAATTAATATCATGATTAACAACACTTTATTTTTATCTAATATTATGCAGATTAGCTATATATATTTCAGTACCTCAATTTTACAAGGTGAAAGAACAAATTATTTCCAACTGTTTGCAATTAAAGTTATGCTTCAGGGTTTTATGAGAGTATTAAAGTTTGTCAAGACCGAATATGATGTTTAAGTAGGCTTCTCTTTATCACAGTGACCAATAAGTTAGTAAAATAGTTTAGAAAAGACTTAACTTCTCTGTACTTTTTAAACCATTACATAGATTGAGGATAGGTTCTTTGCTATAAAATTATTTTTTGTTATTAACATCAACTCCTAGATTTCTACTTAACAATGATTTCCCAAAATCAGTCATTTACATTGTAATCTTTCAGTTTGGAAAATGCTTTTACAAACTTCCCAAAACCATCCATAACCACATTGATTGGTTACTTCATCTCAAGGCAAATTCCACCTT
>JAQZBX010038480.1:0-23403 GCA_029593785.1 Cabassous unicinctus | reverse complement strand
TCTCTGTGTGCTCTTCTGTGTCTGCTTGTCTTCTCTTTAGGTGGCACCGGGAACTGATCCTGAGACCTTCCGGAGTGAAGAGAGGCGCTCAATTTCTGGTGCCACCTCAGCTCCCTGGTCTGCTGTGTCTCTCATTGTCTCTCTTCTGTGTCTCTTTTTGTTGTGTCACCTTGCTGTGCCAGCTTTCCACCCGGGCCAGCACTCCATGTAGGCCAGCACTCCTGAGCGGGCCAGCTCACCGTGTGGGCCAGCTTGCCATTCACCAGGAGGCCCTGGGAATCAAGCCCTGGACCTCCCATATGGTAGATGGGAGCCCAATCGCTTGAGCCACATCCACTTCCCTGTGGCCCTGACTCTTGACCTTGCTCTGTTTCTTTCCCCTCTGTTGCTGTATTTTGAGGGAGAGTCATTCAGGATTTCTGCCTCCAGATGTTTGTAGTTCACTCAATTCTGATCGCTTCCTTTCAGCGAGGATTATAATTTTGGCACATCTTGAAAACATGCAAAAATCCAAAACACAGGTGAAAAACATGTCACCCTGGCTCTGTTGTGATGAACTCTTCCTCCATTACCTTGTTTTTTAAGCAGGCACTGATTCATCTCAGCTTCTAGCCTGCTGTAGAAGTATAAAATGACAAAAGGAGTGAGCAGAGCCCTTCAAATGTAATATATCAAGTGTGCCTACATACCGCTGGGTCTCAGCATTAGATCAATGCAGAGATCTTGCCCTGTGGACTAAATCCTGTTTGGGGTTATCTTTACATTTTTTATGCTTCTGCTAGGATCCACTGGAGTGTCACTAGAAACACAGTACTGGTATCAGTAGGGGAAGTGGGAAGTGTGAAATACAGTATAGGGGACTGGGGCCTTTGTTAAACATTTAAAGATATGTTTAGAAAAGAAAACAAAAATCCCCTTGATCTCTGTGACCACCCCCACCCTAAGCCCTATCAATTTGTACAATCAGGAATGTGCCTTTTAATCCTATTTCTATAAATTTGCATACATAGAAAATTAATGAAGAGTTCCCACAGAGACTTATTTGTCCCTATGGACTCTTTACATGTCCTGATTTTGACCCCATTTTCTGTTGCTTATTGCAAACAATAGCTTCTCCCAGACTGCTTGTCATATTAGACTTATCATCATTAAAAAAGCAATAGTTTTTTAAGATTTATTTATTTACTTTTATCCATTTTTACTCCACCCCCCATCCCCCCTGTTTTTGCTGTTTTTTGTGTCCATTCGCTAGGCAATTCTGTGTCTGTTTCCTGCTCTCTCTTCTCATCCTTCTCCTCCTGTCTTCACCAGGATTTGATCCTGGGAACCCCCGAGGTGGGAGAGAGGTGTCCTACAGCCTGCACCACCTTAGCTCCTGGTTTCTCAGTGCATCTGGTCTTGGGTCTCCCTTGTGTTACTCTCCTGTTACATCATCTTGCTGCATGGCTTGGCGGAGCCTGACAGCGCACCCACGCACGGGACCTGACGGCTCACCCGCACACGGGGCCTGGGGGGCTCAACTGCTTGTGGGGCCTAGTGGCCTGCATGCCTTATATATTTTTCTTTATTTTTACCGGGAGGTCCCAGGGATCGAACCTAGGTCCTTCCATATGGGAGACTGACACCCTTCCATTTGAGCCACATCTGCCCCGCAAAGCAATTGCTTTTTAATCCATATAAACTTTAGTTTATGTATAGTGTAAAATGGAACTAAGACTTTATTTCCTTTTCCAAATGCATAGTTATTTGGAATTATACATTTTTTTCCCACTGACTTAAAAGCCCATTCTTCACGGATTCCAAATTCCAATATATGCCCATGTTTGCTTCTGGGCTCTGCTCTATTGATCTATTTTTCTGTTTCATACCATACTATTTTGGTTACTAGAGGATTATACTTTATTTTGACAGAAATAACCTCTTGTGGTGGTTTGAAGTTGTATGTACCCCAGAAAAATATGTCCTTAAATTTAAGCCACTCCTGTGGTTAAGAACCCACTGTAAGTAGAACTTTTTGATGAGGTTACTTCAGTTAAGGTGTGACTTAACTTGATCAGGATGGGTCTTAATCCTATTACTGGAGTCCTTTATAAGAGAATGAAATTCAGAGAGAAAGAAAAAGCCTCAGAGGGAGTAGCCAGAAGCTGAAATCGGTAGAACCTGGAAGAGAGTGGAGACCAGGAGATGCCTCCATGTGCCTTGCCATGTGACAGAAGAGCCAAGAATTGCCAGCAGCCAGTCCCAGAATGCCAGTCTTCAAGAAGAAAGCAGAACCTTGATGACATCTTGATTTGGACTTTCTTTTAGCCTCAAAACCACGAGCTAATACATTCCCATTTCATGGTATTTGCTTGAGCAGCCTAGGGAACTAATACATCTCTTCACTTCTAAGTTCAGTTTTTATTTCTTTCTCTGAGTCATTGGAAAAGTATTTTTTGATCTCTATTTTTGTAGGCTTTTATTTTTTCTCTTAGCTATTTTATGTAGTTATTGCATCATGGTAAGAGAATGTGGTCTGTATGATTTCTGCTGTTTGGAATTTATTGAGGATTTTTTTGGTGTAACATATGTCAATTTCTGTGAAGTTTTTATAGGTTTTTGAAATAATGTGTATTCTCTGTTTCTTGGATACAACATATATATTCAAGCTTGTTATGATAAACCTCAAATCCTCTAATCCACTTCATTAGACTGTCTCCAAGAGAGTTTTGTTAAATTCTACCAGTATGACTTTGGATTTGCTAATTTCCCTTTGAATATCTAACAGGTTTTGGTTTATATTAGAGCAATATTATTATGTAAATGTTCATGACTATTATAATTTCTTGGTAGGTGTCACACCTATTATCCTGGATGCTACTTTGCCAGTATTGGAAGGCAAATTCATATTTGGGAGGTAGTCAGAGAGTAATTGGGAATCCAAGCAGAGGGTAACTAGAATTGATTTTTTTATCTTTTCATGACTGAGACTCACAGTCTTCTCAGCCAAAAATACCTCTAGTGGCAGGGTCCTTCTTTATCTAAGAAGCAACAGCTGTCTTCCTTGGGCAGTGCTGCATCAATACAGCCTGTTTTGCAGTGTTCTGTTTCCACACAGTCCATTGCTCATTTATTTATTTATTTTTAGATATCTAAGGCCACTGAGAGGAAACCATTAAGCTTGCTGAACTTTTTAAAAAAAATCTTGTCCACGTTTTTCCTTTTATGCTTTTATTACTATGTATTGATATTATAAGTCAAGCTGTCACAATTCTGAGTACTAACTTTTACTCCCTGCTCCTTGTGTCCTTTCTAGATGAGAATGCTTGGCTTAGAAAAAAAAGGGTGGGGGGCGGGGAGGACCAGTTGCCATTAGATTGCCCTTTGCATTGAGATTTTAAGCATTTGGGGAAGTGATCATTTCCCAACAGCCTTGAATATATTTTATAACTATCAAGTCTGGACATCCCCTCTGAGTTTCAAAATGCTGTGATTTCTAGGTAAAAGCAAGAGGTATGGAGTGCCCAAGACTGTACTTCAGACTGTGAGTACCACAACCACACACTATGGACACAGTCTAGTAGTCATGGATTTGCTTTTCTTTACAATAGAGGCAATCAATTAAGGGTATAATTAATGAAATTAAGTATGTATATTGCTACTGAGCTTCATATACATAAATTAACAAAGTTTTAAAACGCTTTGTTTGTCAGGCTGTGTCCAGGATTTTGATTAAAAGATATGGTAGCAGCAAACTACTGTAAACTATGGAGATACAAAAGAACCTGAGGAATATTCCTTCAAGGAATTAACAAATCTGTTAGGGAGAAAAACCATTAGGAAAAACCATCAGGAAGTCATAGGACATAGTGTAGAATCAAGTGCTAATTTATACAACACAGTCTATAAGTTTTCTGGGAGTTCAGAGAAACTGTGCCTTTGTACGTAGGTACACCTTGATTACCCCAGGCTGAGATGTTTCAGACAAGACCCCTTTTTCCCATGCCTATAATTTAAACAGGCCAGGTAATTAAAGGAGATTAGGAGGGATCCAGCCCTTTTCTCAGAATCATGGAGTGTCAGCTTCTCTGATCTATGTGCAAAAGAAAGGCAAGCCTACATTTATTGGGTTTCTGCCATTTGTCAAGGGTTTTTATCTTTTTAATTTCACTCTATCTTCACCACAAGCCACAAGCAATGTAAGTTTGAGGGTCACCACTGTACAGATGACAAAACTGCAGCTCAGATTAAGTTTCATGCCTGATGTTACCAAGCTAGGAAGGGGCAGGACCAGGATTTTGTTCCAAGTCTGTCTTCCTTCAGAGCTCCTAGTCTTCAAATTCACTATCATGCCTCTCATGTTAGATTACACAGATGTTAGCAAAAACATTCCAGGCAATATTAATTCAGTTGATTGCTCCATACAAATGGTTAGAAAGCAGACATTTTATTTCTTCTGCAAACTATATGTCATCACACAGAGCAATATGCTCTTATAACTCTTCTTTAGGTCACTTCATCACCATTCAAACCAGATAGAGGAAAATTAAGGATTCTCAAAATCCCCAAACAGCATTGTCAGATTTAGCCAATAAAAATACATGGTGACCAGTAAAATATTTGGGACATACTTGGTCTAAAAGCTTATTCATTATTTATCTGAAATTCAAATTTAACTATGTCCTGTATTTTATCTGACAACCTTATCCTTTAGCCCAAATTTTGCTAATATATATTATAACCTTTCTTCCCAAAATAACAGGTTTTTAGTTGCATTTTCTTTCCTGTCAGACTGTCTAAGAGAGAAATAGGTGAGGGAATTGGCCAACAGGTACTTATCAGAGGTACAATTTCGTTTGGGTAATTGCGTAATTAGCTCTTTGTGCATGGAGGATTAATTGCAAATTTTCATCCCTGATTCTGAAAACCTCTGACTGGTGGCAAAAATCTTTTAAGTGACTTTATTCAAACAATAATTGTTCTAATTTTCTGGTAAAAGGTCTTGGATGGCAATACAGGGAGGTGGGAAGGAGACCTATACCATGTAATAAATGTTTTTTTTTTTTCCCAAAATCTGTTTTGAGAGACAATTTTCTTAATTTCCACACTAATATGTTGCAGAGTCAACTTGGTGATCACAGTCTGTAATGGATGGTTGACTAATTAAAAGAAGCAAAAATCAATCTGGAAAATTTGCCAAGAATCTTTGGCCAATTGGAGGTAAATACATCTGGGAATCTCAGACAAATTCACTGCCAAGAGTGCTGGGATGTGGTTATCAGACTTCCCCTGTGGTTTTCAAACAGGAGGAAAACAACTGAGTGTAGTTGTCTCAGTTTCCTGGGGCTGCCTAACAAAGCACCACAAACTGGCTTAAAACAATAGAAACTTATTGTCTCACAACTATGGAGGCTAGAAGCCTGAAATGAAGGTGTCAGCAGGGCCACGCTCTCTCTGAAACCTGTTGGGGAAAATCCTTTCTTGCCTCTTCTGGTGCCTGGCACTTTTGCTGGCCAACCTTGGAATTCCTCACTTTGCAGCTGCAGCACTTCAATCTCTGCGTGCTCTGTCATGTGTACTTCTCCCTTCCTGTCTCTGTGTCTCTTCTCCCTTCTTATAAGGATGCCAGTCCTATTGGATTAAGGGCCCACCTACTCCAATATGACCTCATTTTAACAAGCTAATTTCATCTGGCAATGATCCCATTTCCAAATAAGGTCAAATTCTGAGGTTCTGGGGGTTAAGAGTTCAACTTATCTTTTTGGTGGATGCAGTTCGGCTCATAATAGAAGTTGAACGTATAATTGCAAAAGGATAGCTTTCTTATTTCTAAAGGTTAAACACTTCATCAAAACTTGAAAATAGTTTCTGAATATACTGGAAAACAGAGAGGCCATGGAGGAACATGAAACAAGGCAACAATAGATAAAAAATTTCTAGTTCTAAGCAACATCTACCTATGAGAATTAATTTTTCTGCATGTCACTTCTGGGAAACAAAGTTTTATTACACTGATGACATGTTCTTGCACAATGTTTTAGGTATTTATCGAGTTGTTATCACTTAGAAAAGTGTAGAAATGTAAGGTTGACAATGATGACTTCAAGGTGACCTGATCCAAGTTCCTCTCTCAGGGTACAAAGTAATGGCAACTGAAATTGTGGTTTAATGAAGAGAGATGGGAGTGCGGGTGGGGGTGGAGGAATGAACAGTTTTATCATTTTTTAAGCTAATTACTAAAAAGTTCTGATGAGAGATTCTATAATCTTCAAAATTAGCCATTCAAAGATGCCGTTGACCTGACATTTTCTTAATGTTTCATTAAAGTCTTTTTGGTTACATTGTGAAAATAAAGAAAACATCATTATTTTAAAATAAATCATAAGGTGGTTTCTCCAGAAAAAGGTGCTTCTCTCCAGTTCACAGGGAAATGTACACTCCAGATGTGATGGGATCCTGGTTGGTTGTGTCTCTTCAGTCTGTGTTCTCTTTGAAACAAAATTCACCATTTTTTTTTTTTTGCATCCCAAAGGGCAAATCCAGTTTCACAGGCCATTAAGATGACTGTAGTAATTTAGCTGGAAAACAGGGAAGTGAATTAACATTGCCCACCAAAAAAACAAACTTAATAAAATATAATTACCCATTAAACATTTCTGAACTTTGCCATAGTTTCTACCTGGCTGCCTCATCTTTCCCTTCTCTTCTCCCACACTCTTCTCGATCCTCTCCGCTTTCAGGAGTAAAATTTCCCTCACCCTCAGCTAGTATATCCCACTCAGCAAAGCAACAGCCCCATTGGCAATGGAATCCACTTCCCATTGAAAGCTGCCCTGCCACTGCCTATCATTACCCAACAAACTCCTTAGCATCATGACCATTAGATACACAGTAGATTATCCAAGTATACTTCAGACAAACAAAGCGTCAAACAAAACCAGCATCTAGATGGCTCCCATCCATTCTTGCTACCTGGTATTCACATTTTAGTGTTGTCTCCATCCATGATGAATCAGGGCTGACCTGTATGACCAATAAAATATGATGGAAGTGATGGTATGTGCATCTGAAGTTAAGTCATAAAAGGCACTGCAGCTTCTACCTTGGTCTCCTGGATTACTCACTTTGGAGAAAGCCATGCCTTAAGAATACTCAAGGAGCTCTGTGTAGAATCCCATGAGAAGAGGAGCTGAGCCTCTTGCAAACAGCCAGCACCGACATCACCAACCAGGTGAGCAAGTGATCTTAGAAACAAATCCTCTAGTCCCAGTCAAGCCTTCAGATGACTGCAGTTCCGACATTAACAGCAACTCATTAAAGACGCTGAGCCAGAACTGCCCAGCCAAGCTTGGTTTGTGACTCATAGAAATTATGAGAGATAATGATTACTGTTGTTTTAAGCCACTAAATTTGGAGTAATGTGTCATGCACCAATAGATAACTATAAAATCCTTGATTGGGCAGTGATTCCAATGTTTACTCAGTTTTGTGGTATGAAGAATGCCTCAGGATTTGTAGTATTGAATGACTTTTTTATTCCTTACCTATCATCTTTTCTTAATAAAATAGTACCGAGAAACTCAGATAACTGTTTCTCTGAGTTTTTGATGGCTCAATTGTTGAAAATTATAGTCTTGCCAATATTGCGCACAGTAAAACATCACAGTTAAGGGCATGGAAACTGGAACCGTGAAACCCAGATTCTAAAATTTACTACCAGTGTGACCTTGGGCACAGTATTTAATCTAAGACTGAGTTTTCCCATTTGTAAAATATGCAGAGTAATCACAGTGCCTCACAGAGATTGGAAATGATGAAATATGATAATGCATGTTCTTTGTACACTGAAAAGCTTGTAGTGAATGCTCAATAAATGTCGGCTGTTACTGAGATGCTTTCAGTATTAAAAGTATGTCTCTTCTGATTACATTTAAAAGGGAAATTTGGTAGATAAAAGACAGAAGCTCAAAATCAAATCTCTCCAGCACGTAGTTTTTGTTAATGATATATTACAGAATTAGGATGAATTCTATTCATTCAGACAAGCTCACAGACAACCTACTGATACTATGAGTTTAGGTGTCTTGGAAAGTCTCTCATCCCTAACAATGTCCATGTCAGGGCAAAATGCCTGCTGGAAGAAATTTAATTAGGGATTTCTTTTCCCATATATTCCACGTATTCTCTTACCCTACATTTAACTTAACCGGTTTGCATGGAAAAACATGGCAACCATAGACTATTTATGAAGGTGGCTTCTTAAATTTCTCATGCTATCCTTCCTGGGTCCATTCTCTCTCTCTCACACACACACGCACACACACACACACATACATACATACATACATATCATTAGTCTGCTCAAAAAATCATTTTGCTTCAATATAACTTATTGGTGGATTTATTGGTAACTGCAAAGCTTAGTTAGCTTGAGGATGTGTCACTAAGCAAGTGTTTACTCTGTAAATAGAAAAACTGTTGTAGAGAAGGAGTTGGAAAAGTGGCAGAAAACAGGAAAATTAAAATACTAACAGATAGCATCAAATAGGAGAGAAAAATCATAATAAATAAAACATGGAGAACAGGAAAAGCCATAGGAAAATGAGCATTTGCTTAGTGTGAAAAATTTGTGCATAAATGACTCAAGGACAAGAGCTATACAAGAATTTCTTCTGTTACTAGTATTTACATTTCATCCTGTTTCCCTTAGCTAATTTTTTTAAAAGAAGGGAGGATATTATTAATTAGCACTAAATGGAAGTGAAAATGTAGCTTGAAGCTTATAAGTTCCTTAAGCATTTACCATGAGCTTTATTTGTTTTGCTGTTTACAAACACTGACTTAATTTCAGTTTGCTGGCTCTACCTTCTGGACTTGAGAATATGAAAAAAGTTTATACAATGAGCAATAAGTTGATTATCAAGGTTCCCAGGTAAATAAGGGAATTTAACTGCTTAGAAGACTCTCTGCCATCCCTGAAACTCAGTTTTCCCGTTAGTATATAGAATTAGTATTAGATGTCCTTCCATCAGATCTGAGCAATAAATGAGTCAGTGACTAGATCTGGCTAATGAGATGGAAATAAATCCCTCATATTTACTACTTTAAGGCAGTAATTTTCAAATGGACTCCACATATAATGAAGAAACCAAGCAGTGGCAGTGATGAGAGTTCAAACAGCAAGGCCCTAGTTGAAGGATATGCTAACCATATGGAAAACAACAGCCTTGGATGAATTTATGCAAATTAACTGCTGAGTGCTTAGACGTCCCACTAGGTTTCCATTATGCATACACCAGACTGGAAGGTTTTCCTTTGGGGAGCCTGGGTAGTCCAATGTCAAAATTTTCCAATAAATGACCCACCCAGATCACAGGATAGTGAAGCTAAAAGTCAACGAGTCTCACACATGTACTCAGAGCTTTTAACTAGGGAACGCCTCAAAGATGGAAGATAAAAACCAGGACAGACAGGAAACAAAACAAAACAAAATGAACACAACAACTTGGCAGAAGAAGAAATTATTTGGGGAGAAGAAATCCTCCAAAAACCTATCATTAATATCCTCAGAGAATTAGGAGAATACATTGCATCCATGAACTGAGAAAAAGATGTTAGAAAAAAGGCATTCAGGGAACAATAGAGATTGTTTGGAGATTAAAAACTATGATAACAAAAATGAAAAATTCAGTGGAAGTTGGAAAATAAATTGAAGAAATGGCTCAGAAAGTAGAAAAGAAGACAAAAACATAGAAAATATTTGAAAAAGATAAGAAATTTAGAAGACAATCTATAAAATCTAGCATCTAATAATAGGAGTTCAAATATAGCAAGAACAGAGAAATGGACAATAGAAAATCATGACTAAAATAATTGAGGACATTAGCCCAGACCTGAAGGTCATGAATGTCCATATTGAAAGGGTCCACAGGAGGCCTAAACAAGGAATGAAAATAGCCCTACATCAGGCACATCATTGTGAAGTTTCAGAACTGGAGACAAAGGGAAGTTTCTAAAAGATTACAAATGGAAAAACAAATTGTCATCACAAAACAATAAAAATCATATAAACTCTGTAATGTAGAGGAATGGAGTAATTTTTTTTTTAAACCCCAAAGGAGTACTATTCCCTATGTAGAATTCAATACAGGGTCAAAATGTCAATGAAATGGGAGAACAAAATACAGCTTTTATCAAACATGTAAGGCATTCTTTCTCAGAAAGCTACTGGAGGATGTGTTCCAACAAACTGAGGAAGCAAATCAACAGAAAAATAAATGTAGGACATTGGAAACAGGAAGTCCAGTACAGAAGAAAAGCAAAAAGTATTGCAGTATCCTTAGGATGACAGGAGGGATTCTAAGATGAATGCTCTGTACCAGACTTAGCAAATATTTCACATTATTGGTTGGAAAATTTGTAGCCAAGGACACTGCAGGATTTTTTTTCTTACCAGCCTTCCCTCCAGTATAAACAGGTAGGTATAGTGAAAGTCAATGATGATGATTGCATATGACTGAGAATGAATGAAGAGATAACAAAAAAAGTATGGTTACACTAAAGGCTGATGACTCTCTTTTACCTGAAATCTCAGTAAGAGCATTCTGATTCCAGTAGAAAAGAATGCAAAAGAAAACACAATTCTGCCTGGTTAAGAGGAAGTCCCCTTAACATACACTCCTTCATTCAGGCTCTGATATTCCATTTCTGTATTAATGAGGGTTGATCATCCTTCTGGTAATGTGCTGGCTGTCAGGTTATGCATCATGGAAGTGAGGACTGTATGAGATGTACCCTCCCCAGGAAATCTGGGCAACTGGGCACCCCTCCCTGGAGTTGTAGGCAAGAACAGAGTCCTTATAATATAGGACAATGTGTGTTAATTAGTTTTCTTTTAAGGAATCCTGTGCTCTTTGTATGGAGAATTGTGTTGAAGAATATAGTACCTTTGTTTTTACTGTGGGCAACCAAGGGGTTTCCATATGAATCTGATTCTCAGTTCAATCCTTGGAGATTGTCTGATTTAGCCATTCCTCCCATGGGCTACTCCAAAAGCATGTCCTGACTTGTATAAATCTTCTTAAGATCTGAAATCTTAGTGATTTTATAAAAGAAATATGCAGTTACTGGATCATTTAAGTATATTTTGTCACTAATGAAATTCAAATTCAATTTTGGCTTTATTAGAGAAAAAGAAAGTTTTATGTTTATTTTAACGTGATTCGGGAAGATTAGCGATATTTCAATTGCATTTTATCTGAATTAATTGCCTAACTAGAAAACATACATTTTCCCCTATGACAAAGTAATTACTGCATTTGTTTTATGTCTCAAATACTAATATAAGGTTTTTAAAAATGCATTTCTTAGCTGATATGTTTCTTTGGTTCACCCTCAAGAAAATATAATTTTTCATGGGTAATTCTGTACAATCTCTTTGATTTGTCTAGGAAACATATCCCTTAATCCTTTCCTCTTGTTTAAAATAAACCATGAGGATAAGACCATTATGATGCTAGCAGACAGTAACTCTTACAAACATATAAATTAAAATATATAGTAAACTTTAGTTTAAAAAGCATAAGAGTTATTTTTGCAGTGTGCTTTGCATTTATTCAGCCAAATTCTTATTTTATGTATAACTCAATATTCAATACCATTTTGTATTCCCAAGGTTTCTGAACCTTAGCTTTCAAAACTTATATTGTGAATGAAATTTAAAAATCACACAGTTATGTTATTTATAGGCAAAAACCTAAGGTGTACAAAAACAAAATGCACTTTATTTTTCTCTTCTGAATTTAGAATAGAATGGCCTCTCTTTTCCATTCTGCCCAATAGCAGAAAAATTTATCTAGTTATTTCCAGGTAATCTGTGTTACTTGTAGATTCATTCTCTGTCTCTTTTGTATAAATACTCAGTCGAATCCAGGTTTCCCTCCCCCTTCTCCTTCTTCCCCCATGGTTGAACAATGTTCAGGAGTGGGTTTGAGAGCGACTGCATGGTTGTACTGTCCTGGCATCAAGGGGGAGGTATCTGGCTCTACTGGCATCCACAAGACAGCACCACGTCTGCACGTGGCTCATCTTCCCAAGCTTACCTACGCTGCTGGAATGTCCTTTAGCTATTTAGTCCATTCCAGCTGAGACTGCTAGAGCTTTCTCACCCTTTTAGGGTCACATGGAATATTGGCAACTCTGCCTGCAAAATACTGGGCACCTGATATATTACTACAAATTGCTAAAATCATTGAACTGTGCACTTTTACAAGGATACATCTTATGACATGTAAAATATTCCTCAATAAAGCTGTTTAAAAACACAACCACTGGGTACCTGAGACTCTGTACGGCTGTCCCTGGCCCACCTGTATGGGCCTCCAAGCAGCCATTGTCCTCCTCTTGTTGCCCTACTGAAGCAGGCCTTCTCTGTGAGACTGGAGGCACAGGCTGTCTGCCCTGGAAGCCCCAAGACTTAGCTGGGGTTTCTGGTGCCTGTTCTCACCCTGTCCCTATAAGGGTGGCCACAAGGTCATTTCTCAGAGACCTAAAAGCAAGCTTCACCTAGGGCTATCCTTTCTCTTAAACCTGTCTCTGGCCCAGAGCAGATTGAATTTATCTCCTTTTTGTGGGGGGAGGAGGAGAGACTAGCTTACATCATCCTGTGTTCTTCTCATCTTTGTTGTTTATGACATGAATTTTTAAAAAAATTTTATTAGAGAAGTTGTAGGTTTACAGAAAAATCATGCACAAAATACAGAGTTCCCATATACCACCCTATTATTAACACCTTGCATTTGTGTGGTACATTTGTTACAATTGACGAAAGAACATTTTTATAATTGTACTATTAATGATAGCCATGGTTTACATTAGGGTTCACTGTGTTGCACAGTCCTGTGTTGTTGGTTTGTAAAATTTTTATTCTAGTAACATAGACACAACCTAAAATGTCCCCATTTAACCACGTTCAAGTATATAATTGAGTGCTGTTAATTATATTCACAATATTGTGCTACCATCACAACCATCCATTACCAAACTTTTCCATTAACCCAAATATGTGATATGAAGTTTATGTAGAGATTCATTATAGTTTTGGCCCTTTATATTCAAAGCTAGTCTTTGGGAACTCAAACAGCTTTTCTCTCTTTAAAAAAATAAAATTCAAGTTTGTAAATTATCATTGCCCTGGATTTCAGGATTACCATCTGCATGAGTCTTCAGATTTATTTAGAAACTCAATCACTGTGTTGTACTCTGTGTTCTAAGTCTTCCCTTAATGAACGTATCTTGAAGGAATAAAGGCCTTCTACTTAATAGGGGAGGGAGACAGGGGATGGGCAGGGAGAAAAGCAAAGAAAACTCAGTATCTCTAGGTTACATCCGACCATATAAACATCTGGTGAGAGAAAAAGCATAGGGTCTTGAGTTGTGGTGGGCAAGTGAAAGGAGTTGGGGGAACTGGCCTCACTTGAGAAGGTGAGATGGGTTAGTTCCATGGGTGGGATTGGCTTTCAAGATCTTTAAATTATGTACCTAATCCAGGACTAATTGGGTCTTTGGACTCTTTATCATATCTTTTTCTATTGTGGGTGGAGGAGAGAATGACATAAGAAAGCACAATTGAGCCTGGTATTATGATGCACTGGCTCATCCCCTAGTTCTATTTGGTGCCTTCTATGTATAATTATTCTTTTTTTTTTCCTACAAATTTAGAGTTATGGCTTTAAGTGGAGTTATATATTCCATAGAATATGAGTGACTCTCAAATAATTTGATTTTATAGATGAATAAAACCATGATCTCAAAGCTCATTAGTGGCAAAATCAGGACCAGATTCCAGGTGTTCTCATTCCCAATGTGAAAAATCACTCGGGCATTAAACTAAATGAATGTGACTGTGCATGTGTGTTTGTGTCAGTGTGTCTGAATGTGCCATCCAGGGAACAAAACATCCCTGCTTAATGTATGACTCTGCTAGTGTTAGCAGTACCACTTTGGATTAGATTGTAAAAACATCCCTGCTTAATGTATGACTCTGCTAGTGTTAGCAGTACCACTTTGGATTAGATTGTAAAGGATGGTTTGATGAAATGCTTTATTTTGGAATACAAAATTTGAATTTAATTAAAAATCACAGAGGATGTAAGATGATTAAGGAGATTTCAAGTTCCTGATTGCCCTTTGTTGGAAAGTGCTAGGTTAGTCATGGAGGGAAAGAAACTGCTTTGGGAGGCTGAATGTCCTCATAAAATTTAAGATAAGGTGGTTTGAATAATAAGGCAATATATGCATATGCTTGAATGCACATATTGATACACTATATTTCTATTATTGGAGCTTATGGTGCTTTTATTTGTCTCTCTACATACATATGTTTGAAATTCTGCAAGATTACATATATGTGTGTGTGTACATATCATATGCTTACACAAACAATACTATCTTTTGAAAATTTTAACAATTACCAAATAAATTTAGGTGTCATATGTTCTAAACAGTTTAGAGGAAGGTTTTTGTGAGACTGCTGTGAATAACTATTTCGCTTCCCTGTTGCAGTGCTGCAAAACCCGTTAATGAAGTGTTACAGTATTCCCACTTGAACACTTGCCCATACTCACGCCAGGGTGTTTCTGGAGCAAGGTGTGACGTATGTGACGTTGCCTCTTGTGCCCTTCCATTCCCCTTTCAGCACCACCTCTCCTCAGCGTCTCAGTGTCTTTTGAGGACCTAGGGCCCTGGCTCAGTGAGCATTAATTTACACAAACATGAGTGTGTCCTTGTCGTTTTCTGTACTGTAGTGTGTTTGTATCAATGAAGACAGATAAAAGGGCAATGAAACCCTGAATAACATAATCACATTGTAAGTGTTCGCTCCCTCGTCTGTAGTGGAAATCTCCCTGAGGTGCTCAAGCCTAAGCTCAAATGCCCATGGTCAACAGCTGACACATTCGATCTCACTCCCCAGCACCTCAGGCTCTGGAGGTTTCCTTGTCAGTTTTTTCCCAAGGAAAAACTTTTCTTCTCAAAAGGGAACACTATCAACACTAGCCTTCATGATGGCCTTTTCAAAGATCAGACTCACAGAGAGAGCTAGACCTGCAGGGATCCTTAGGCTGACAGAGAATTCCCACTTTCCCATCCTGTGGCAATCTAAACCTTTTAGAACTAACAAGGCCCTTTTCAAAATGACAAATTTACCTTCCTGGTGTGAAGGTATGATGCATTAGTATTCTATGTCAAAGGAACATTTCCTATTCCCCACTAACAAAAGTCTGGAGGTTTATTTCTTATTATTAAGAATGTGGATTTTGGAATTTAATGGCATTCTTATTAAGAATACCATCCTCCTTGGTAAACTGAGAGTGATAGACCAACTAACTAATGGGGTTTCTGTAAGGATGACTTGATATAATATTTGTAAAAAAGCTGGGGTCCCTTTACATTCAGAAAACACTAAGTAAGCTTGGATAAAGGACACATCTGACCTGTTGTTACCCCTGACTCAGTGGCCCTCAAAGGGACTGGAGTGCCATAGCAGGTCATCGGTTTGGGTCTCTGGTCCCATTGCCTGAACCACTGCTCCCCCCCACCATCTGGTGAGAGATCTAGTAATGAAGGTGGCCAAGTTAAAGCGTGTACCCTTTATTCTTTTAGATATCCATGAACTGGTTTTTTCGTCCCTACATGTACCTGCAGACAATAAATAAGCCAGAATGAGTAGAAGTACCGAAGACCCAAATTTTCTTGTTTTCTCTGCAAATCATTTTGCCTCCTTACCTAAAAAAAGGAAAAATTTTAGTGCCTTCAACTATAAAATGACTACTAAAATAATTGCCTTCTAAATGAATCTGTAAAAATAAATGAGACACTGTAAGCAATAATTACTGAATTCCAGCAGAAACAGTTCCTCTAATCAGAAAAGTCAGTGCATATGACTTAAAAGGTGAGGAACAATCTTCTTTAAATAATTTGGACATATATTTATGAAATGTATTTATGGCTATGATATCATTTTTTTCTGAAGAAATCCTAAATATTTCTTAAAGCTTAGAGCTACATAAATACATGTTTAGGTCATGGTGCAAGAAAAAAAAAAAGGAATTCTTGCTATTACATGCATTTAGGGAAAATTAAAACATATTTATGAATGAGGATCCATTTAAATGTCTATTTTCACTACTGATCATTTGTTTAATGCAAATTATTTTGCCTTATTTGAAATTTTGAATGCTCATAGGAATTTAATAGCCATGACCCAAGTTCAGCTAATATTCTCAAATATTTATACCTGAAATAAAGATAAATGGCTTTGCTTAACCTGAAAAATTGTTACTGATTTATGAATTTGTTAACTACTTTTCCCTGATGTGGACATTGTCCACTGTTTTGTCTTTACTTGCACACATATTAATTTAAGAAACATTTGCTTTTGTTTTTATTAAAGACCACATGCAGAAACATATTTACTAAACCTGGATGAAATATGAGCTGCTTGAAATGCAAACACTTTGTCCTTTCTCATTGCGCTAATGACCTAATTAAGCTTGAACCTATTGTATATATTTTTTAAATTGTTTTGATATTAGAAGTATAAGTGGGTTGGAATTCATGAACTAATTAAGCTTATAAGTCCATGTATAGCTCAGACATTTGGCCAACATGATGAAATTCAAACATAGTATTATTTAAATAAATTCTATATAGATTAAATATTTCTCATTATTTATAATTATTTTAAGAGGCCCTTTGTAATCATAACCTTAACAATTTTGCCATGTATACTATTTGCCACGAATATTTTTCATTTGTAACCTGCATGTATAATCCTTACTATCAAGATTGCGCATTGAGTTCTTCCCTGGGTTGGGCTATTTGGGTCAGCTCTGATGGGAGTAGGTGCCTAGATGATTATATATGAGGGCCTTGAAAATGTCCACAGGCTAAAAATACCCCCTTCTTTGGCCTGTAATTCCAGCTATGATATATATTCACTCCTGACATCTGATTCTCATCAAGAAAATCCTGTTTAAAGTGCAGTATACTAGAGAAAGTGGTATGTTGTCATTAATATCCATTAACGTTATTGTATTTATCACAATTCTCTCCTAACTGACAGGTGTTGTGAGCAGAGTCCTGAATAGGATATAAATTGAAACATTTTGATGCAGGGAAATATAAAAGATTCTTCTGGAAGTCAGGATGTGAACTGACAATACAATGGGTTAGCCCTGAAGACAAGCTTGTGTCTAGGACAACTTTGGGACACAAAATGAGTTAAACTCAGTCCCTGCACTACACTAAATTTCAATCTAAGACAAAACTTTTTTACAGAGCTTTATGTACAGAATTCTGTAAAAATATTAAACACAACAGTTCCATTGAATTAAAAAATGTTCACATTATAGATCATTAAAGGAGTTATATAATCTATCTACTCTAGTAGATATCTACTTACTCTAGTAAGTAAACTAAGAATCTTAGGAATGCATATTTAGAGCAGGCAGATTGGGGAAGAGACCCCACATTTCTTCAAAGGCAGTAGGTAATGCTTTAGGGAAGGTGTGCCATTGGAGGAGTTTTTGGTTTGAGGGAAGAGATAGAAGTACTTGGCTTAGGGAAAGTGAAAGAAGTGTTCACTTTGTGAGATGGCAGAAAATGAGCTTATATTGTGCCAAACAAAAAGCTGCAGACACAAAATCGATTGCTACTGAATGGTAGCAAACATACTAACTCTATTTTTCATTTCAATTTCTAGGCTAGAGGGAGTGTTCCAGGACATTTTGATTGGCTCTTTATGAGTCATCTTCATATCTTGTCTTTCCTGTAGCATACTTTCCCCATTCTTCTGTTAATCACCAATATGGAGGGGAGAGGAAAAAACCCTACACAGATTTTACAAACTCATCAAACTTTTCAAAATTCTTCCCTTAACTATTGGTATTGTGGATTGGTATAGTCCATGAGTTTCTGGAAAAATGAGTCTAAGCAGATGAACTGCCTCCTACTATGTAAATCAGATACAGGGTAATATCTAGTGCAAAAGGACCATAAGTACTGGGCTAGGAGATCTTGAATGCCTGGAGGGTATATTTGCTTTTTCTCCATCTGAAATAACCTTAGTATTGTTCTGATAAACATTGAGGAGTGCTGGATAATATCCACAGTTTATTCCAACCTAGTGATCCTAAGGTTTATCCTACTGGAATGAAGGTAGTCTAAGCTTTATGTTGCTTTGGTGTTGCCCAAGCTTTGAAAGCCCTGAGACTTGTGGATAGATACTCATTTGCATTAATAATCTCTAGCTGCAGTAATGTCACTTTTCCCTTAAAAGTACAGAGATCTGGAAATGAAATGATCTGGTTTTCTGCCTTGCATTAGCTCTCCTAGGGATCTTGTCATTCCTTTGGAAAGAATGTATCCTCGGTGATCAAGACATTAACAAGTAGGAAATTGCTGAACCAGCACTGCCTTTCTCCCCTGGGCACCAAATAAATTCACACCACAAGTGATCAGCAGAGTTCATTGGGTTTAAAGATGCTCAACTGGGACCCAGAAGCTTGATGCAACTCCAAAGAAATCTCTTCATCTCAAGGTTTTGCCTACATTCAGAAAAATGTAGCTTTATCTGAATTATTATGAAAATGCTCTTCAACACTAAGGCTAGCACCAAAATGCATAAGCAAGCCTAAGGTCTCTTTCTTTCTATTTGGATTCATTTTCTCTCTGTCTTCCATGTGAAATGATAACAGAACTAGGCAGTTGCTTCCATTAACAATCGTGGCTCATATCCCATCTTTTCAGTTCTGATGCTAATCATGGAAAAGCCCCAGCAGCCTCTTGAAGCACTGCTGAGCAATCCATGTTAACTGTGACCAGAATTCTAATAATGGAAAATAAAAGCAATGTTTCCAAATAGCTTATCAAAAAATGTTTTCACAAATAGTCCAGACCAATTTCAAAAACTCTTAAGGATGTGACATTTCAGTTATTTATTTCCCTGTTCTTACCTCCATTTCTCCTTCTTTGCACTGGTTTTCAAATTTAGCATTTATATTAATTGCTGATATTAATGACATCTGATCATGATTTATATGATAAATTGAATGAAGAAAATGTGGTTGTTGCCCTCAAAGAACTTGTAGATGAACTAAAACAAGAGTAGGGAAACTATGGCCTGTGAGCCATAGTTGGCCCACTTCCTGGTTTTGTACCACCTGTGAGCTATTGATAGCTTTGCATTTAATATAAAAAAAAGAAGAATATTTTGTGATATGTGAAACATTATACAAAATTCAAATTTCAGTGTCCATAAAGGTTTATTGAAACACAGACATGCTCTTTTGTTTATGTATTCTTTGGTTGCATTCCCACTACAACAGAGTTGAGTGGTTAAGACTGACTGTCCAACAAAGCCCAAAATATTTATGACCTGGTCCTTTACAGGAAAAGTTTGCTGACCCCTGAATTAGAATATAAAGTAGGGAGTTCCAAAATGCAGATGTGAAGAAAGCATTGTCCTTAGGGGGAAATGAATAGTGGCTTGGGGTGCCACAATTCAACATTTTCCACAATCAATTACTAGTGCTTAACATTTTGAAGAGAGTTCATATTTGTGGAGTTTTCCCCCCATCATTTATATTTAACCATCACAATTAGAGCAAGCTAAGGTGACTCCACACTTTGAGTAAGTCAAGAAGAAATGTATCATCCCTCAATTAATGACACTTAATAAGAAAACTGAATCCATAGGAGGATACAAATTGCTTTATATCTAAAATCTTTTCCTAAGTTTCATATCAATATGTATGCATTGCTAATAGAATTGGAGGAAAATTTTCTACTGTCTCTAGTGGAGCTTGGGCAGATATGTGGCTGAAGAAGAGTCTAGGCGTAGGGTTGTGTATATGAAGAGAATGGTGGGCAGGGAGGAAATGCTTCCTCGAGATTCCGAGATTGTTCCACAGGGCAGGCTCCCAAATTCTTCTATCTTCTCCCTTCTGACTGCATAGGCATTTAGGGTTCAACCAAAATGTGATTGAGGAGACTTTCAATGTTTAATCCCATTGCATGTTGTTTTCATTTATCTGGGCCTGAGGATATTTAAGGTAGGGTTACCAATTTTTGATGGGCATTTTCTATGCAATACTCCTCTATAAAGTTTTTGAGTGTCCTTTCTGTTCCACCAGTTAATGTCTCAAGGAGAGGAAAAAAATGGGAATAGGAGAAGAAAGATCTCTCTTTCAAGAATGATGATCCCTAGCCTTCATTCTCTCTTTACACATTACGGCTGTTAAGAGGCATACTCAGGGAGGATCATTGGTATGGGGTGTCAGTGATGGGGGATGCATAGGAGGATGTTCACCTGGGGCATACCTATAAGGCATATGAAAGAGTTCAAGTGTTCATGGGTCATTGTCACAGTGAGTGGAGATCCACACAATAACTGAAAGAATATCCAATTACCATCCTGGGGAGTTCTGCCACATTCTCTAATGGGACAGCAAGAATCCCCTGAGTACAGGGGCAGTGACTAGTGAAGGAGGATGGACTATTGATGGGTCCTTGATATTGACAACTTTACTTATGAACCTTTTCTTTTGAAATTGAAACTTAGCCTAGTATTATAGGTTGCCTAAGAGTTACCTCCTGAAAGCCTCCTTGTTGCTCAAATGAGGTCTCTCTGTAAACCAAACTCAGCATATAAATGTGTTTCTTTCCCGCCCTTCCGACCTGGTGTAGGACATGACTCCCGGGATGAGCCTCCCTGGTACTGAAGGATTGCTACCAAGCACCAACTAGCAATGCAACTGGAAAAAGACCTTGACCTAAAGGGTAAAGGGTAAAGACAAATGAGTTTATATGGCTAAGAGACTTCAAAGTGAGTTGGGAGGTCATTCCAGAGGTTATGCTTTTGCATGTTTCATCAGGATCTCATTGACTGCCACAGCAAATATTGTCTCAAATATCAGGGCTCCTGAGGGCTCTGGAGACACCCAGACACTATAGGCAGGGCAGACAGCTCAAGTATTTGGTGCCCTGTCAGTGGACCCTACTTTGGAATTTATGCTTCCCAGTGTGACAGAGTTGGGCTCAGTTATGGTTTTCCTACACATGGCTCTTCTGTGCCTTTTATTTGAACCTATAGTTAGTAATGGAGTTGATAAGCTTATGTCCAAGAGACTTAAATCTTTGGGCTTTCCTTGTGCCAGTCAGGCCCTGAATCTCAACAGAGTTGCAACACGGTCCTACTCTCCAGTTCATTGGACTCACCCAGGACAACAAACAAGGAGATGATGATGGACAATGACCATCCCAAGGAACAGAGAGAGTCTGCAACTGCAAGCAAGAGAGTCCCATCCATCTGCCCATGGGATCTAAGTCCCCTCTCAATTAAAGGTGGAATAGGCATCACCATCCCAGAATCCTCAAGACTGGGGAATGAATGATGGACTAGAGTAGATTTACTGTTATTCTACTATAGACTTATAGTTATTCTAGCAATGGAAGAACTTTTATCATTGATGTGGAGACAGTGGCCACCCAAGATTCTGAGGGGAAAAATAGGTATAATATGGGGGCATTTTGGGATATTGGAATTGTCCTGAATGATGTTGCAATAACAGATACAGGCCATTATATATCTTGTCATAATTTACAAAATTGTGCAGGAGAAAGTTTAAACTATAATGTAAACTATAATCCACACTTAGTGGCAATGCTCCAATATGTGTTCATCAATTGTAACAAATGTATCACACTAATGAAGGATGTTGTTAATGTGGGAAAGTGGGAGGGGTAGGGAGTGGGGCATATGGGAATCCCCTACATTTTTTATGCATCATTTATGTAATCTAAGTATCTTTAAAAAATAAAAAATAAAAAAATTTTAAAAAATTTAAAAAAGAGGCATACTCAGCTGCTAAAGTGTTCCACGGGCTTAAAGAAATAGTAGCAATATATATATGTATAGCATATGTGGCGGATTAGCACAATTATTCTTATTTTATATCTGAGGAAACTGAGGCTCAAAAAAGTTAGAAAATTACTCAAATTTATAGAGTTTTGGAAGTGGCAGAAGTGGAATTTGGAACTTAAATGGAAATTGAGCTCATTCTACTACATCACAAGTATATCCCTGATGTAGCACACAAGGAAAGATAGTTATACATGTCTAAATGTAGCTGTCTCTGTTGGGCATGGTTTAGATATATCAACTTAGCAGCACTGCATCCCTGCAGGGAAATTGCCCTGGGACCCATGCCATGACCTGTGTAATTCAACCCAAGTTTCCTTGGAATGCCATGAAGTCCTATGTCTGACAACTTCAGTTATTGAACTAATATTGTCTAGAGAGGCCCATATTTACACCAGGGGCTGAGTGATAACTTAAAACAAAAAAAAAGTAAGGTAGAAGGCAGATAGCTCCCAGAAGAGTGAAAGTAGAGCCCTCCAGCTTACTCAGTGAGACTTGGCCAAATGTATGGCCTACAGAGAGGCTTGTATATATAAGCATTTAGTCAATTGTTTTATGTAAAATACTAATGGCAAATGTATGGAAAACAGAGGAGTAGTGACTGGGAAAACAAGTTCTGAATCAAAGGTAGAAAAATTACTTCAATCAAATAGAATAGTGCAGTGCTTATAATCAGATGAGAAAATATCACATAGGTCCAAACACTTACAGAAGACCTTCTACATGCCCTGATCTATACTGGACTTTTGGGGTGGATATAAAGTTCCTCATAGACATTAAAGTATAATTAGAAAGATAAGACATATATTATATAAGAGAGTGCTCATTAAACATAATAAAATTGTGCCCCTTGAAAAGAAACTAAACTTCTCCTGAGCTCCAGATGGCAATGACTTAATATTGATTTGTCAATGACTGTAAGACAGTAATGCTAGCTCTGGAATAGAAAAGAGGAACTTACCATTCATATCAAGAAATGGCATATCCTAGAGGTTAAACAAGTGGTTTCTAGAGTCTATCTACCTCTAGCTGAATCCCCTGTTCACCACTTTCTACCTGTGTGATATTAGGCAAATTAGGTAAGCACTCTGTACCTCAGTTTCCTCAGCTGTAAAATGAGGCTAACAGTACTTCATAGATTTATGAAGATTAAACAAATTATTGCATGTAAGTTTATTATCTCTAATTTATCACTTTAATGGTGTTTGGCAAATAGTGAAGATTCAATAAAAGTAACAATAACATGTACATAAAAGATCCAGAATGGAGCTCAATATTTCTATAGGATTCCAATTCCAATTTGAATTTAGAGAGTAGTTTTTAAAATTATATTTGCATGAAATGAAAAATTGTAATGTAATTTATCATGGGAAGAGGCTCTATGGTCATTGGTGCAATCAGAGAAAAAAGATAAAAGTAATGTTTATGATTATATACAAGCTTAC
>JAQZBX010038479.1:0-23394 GCA_029593785.1 Cabassous unicinctus | reverse complement strand
TGGACTGCAGCAGCCACGGCTCTGGTTCCCGACGCCACCAGATGATGTGCTTTGGAGAGTCCAGATTTCTCATCTGCCTCTCTTTTTGCCTAATGCTCCTTTTAAGGCAAGACCTTGAACCTGAAGCAGTATAATGTAGTGTTTAAGAGCACAGACTCTAGAATGGGATTTGACTCCAATCCCAGCTCAGCCACTTATTAACCAAATGACTTTGGGTAAGTTAATGCAGATAGTAAGAGGCCTTTCCTGGTGCAGTTGTGAAGTTGACCTGAGATAACCCCAATACATGATCGTTATTGTTTGGGAGGAAGGTTCAACTCTAAGGGCAGGAACTGAAAAGTCTCTGTTTTTCATTCTAAATAGGCTAAAAGCTCCCCAACAGTAAAGACCCCTCCCTGTCCACCTTAACACCTTAATAGCCAGGGCCTGGAAAGTAACGGGCACATAGTAGAAGCTCAATAAATATTTGTGGATTATTTTAATCCCAAGTGGTTCTTCTTAGTTTTAATCATTCCTTTAAAACAGAACAAGGGGAAATGACTCCCAGCTGGAGTGAAGGATTTTCAATTAAGGGGAGGAACACAGGGAAAGAGAATCGACATTTCTGAGTGTTTCCTGTGTCCAGGCAGTGGGCTAAATGCTCAGAGTATCTTGCCTCATTTCATCTTGCTAAAATCTTGCAAAGTCAGTGAGACCCTTATTTTTCATAGAAAACTAAAATGAGGCTCAGAAAGGTGAGCTTGCCTGAAGTCAGACAGCTGGAGAAAGCTGGGATAATTTATAGCAGTAGCAGCAGCAGCAACAGCTACCATTTATACAGTGCTTACGATGAGCCACACACCTTACCTAAATTAACTCATTTAATCCTCATGACAGCCCAATGAGGTAGCCTCATTTTACCAATCAGGGACCTGAAGTGCAAAGAGGTTAAATAATGTTCACGTATTTGGAGGTGGAGCTGAGACTGGTCTCCAAGGGTCATTTTCTTCTTGTGTTCCAGAATGCTTAGTAAGGGCTTTTTAGGAGTGAGTTTCTGGAACAGTATTAGTTTTTTCAGTAAAATGATGGTACTTCTTTCCCTCGAAGACTTTATAATGAGAGTTGGTGTTCATATGCCCAGGCGTATAAAAGGAATTTCTCATGGAGGAAGGGGCAGGAGGAGGAGGGAACCTTTGCGTCCCCTGGAGACCTTGCCTCATCTCTCCCATTGATTGGGTCGGCAGGATTATTTTCACTGAAGAAACTGATCTCTTCTTCTCTGGGGTGAAATAACAGGTTAGAAAAGGCTCTCAAAATCTAAATTTAGCCAGCAAAGTGTATTTATTCATGTGCCATGCACCCAGGTCACCAGGAGATATAGATAGGTTTGACAGGTTGGCTGGAGGACAAAAGCCAGTCCTTGGAAAAAATCAGTTCTCCTTTGAAAGGTAAGTCAGACTGATTGTGTGTCTACACTGAGCCTGGTGTGGGAGGCTGTTGATCACCAGCTGCTGGAGGAGCATGGGCCAGTGGGTACCAAGGGGCAGAACTGCCACCTAACTGGGGCCTCCACTGCGATTTTCTTCCAAATCAGCCAGCATTAGAGTAACTGCACATTTTGGATGGTTTGTTTTACAGCGCTGTTTTGAATTTGTAAAAATGTTTTGTGTCCACAAAACAGGAGAACAACATCATTATGCTTTCTTCCTTGTGCAAATCTTGTAAGATTGGTCAATGTTTTGCAGAGACAAGGGAGCAGAACTCTCAGCCTGCATATTTTATGCCTAAATCAGAGTGTGTAGGCATGTGTGCCTGAATGTTTGAATGTCTTTTTAACTTTGTGTCTTTCTCTCTCTCTCACCTTTACTCCCCTCTCCTCAAATACTTCCTAACATCCAAAAAGTTCCAGAGAGCCTCCCCCAGCCCCTGAAGGCCAATAGAGATTTCAGGGACACAAGCAAAAACATGTTTGCAATCAGCCTCTTTAGTTTGACCCTTAGGACTCTGCTTAGGCACAGATAGCAGCTCAGATGAAAATCATCCACACCAAGGCTTCATCCAGGCAGCCACCGACAGACCTGTGGAAAAGGAATTAACAAGTGTGGTAGATGACTAAATTTAGACTTGTGTATTTCTTTTTCTGCTGCCTGTGTCTTTGATCGACTTGGCAGTTGAAAAGTGAAGTTCCTCAGATCTTTTTTTCCCCCTAGTTATTATGCTAGATAAACCACTTGCACAGAATGGTGTGTGTGCCTGCACATGCTTAATTTCTCTGGCATCTCATAGATGTTTTGAAATAGCTTAATGCTGGAAGCATTTTTCATTAACTGAAAGTACTTTTCTTAATTAAATAGAATTGATTCTTTTCCTCGACTGCTTTGGTATTGCTGCTTTTTGTAAATGGATCAGATCACTCTCAACTAGTTTCCCATCTTATCACTTCTATCCTGTTCAGCCATGTTTTCTGTTCCTTCCTGTAGTGTTTACTGTCATATGAGACTTCATATCCCCACGTTGCTGAACAGGTATCTGTGAGACCTCCCTGACCTTCAGGTGGGCTGTAATGAAGAGAGATGGGGGGAAACAAAACCATGGATTAGGGGCTGGCAATCTGAGGTCTAACCTTGGGTTTACTACTAAGCACTGTGACTTCAAAAAAAGGTACTTCTTCCCCCTCTGAGCTTACCCATAAAATGAGGGAATTGAGCCGAATGGGCCCTAAGTTTCTGTCCAGATCTAAATTTCTAAGGTGACCTCAATTTACCAGATAACCCTTTATAAAGTATGGGATTTCATTACTGAAAATGAAATACACAGGTGGGTGCTTGTTGAACCCAGTGGTGTCTGAACTCTAGAGACTCTGGAACCAGTGACAGATAAGATCTGAGAAATATTGTCTGTGAGAGCTTTCCAAGGGGTGGAAATAATAATTTTTAAAATGCTGAGCTTGTCAAAGAAATTAGATAAAATGCAATCAAAAGAGTGAGATTTCTGAATTGGGAAACAGATCTAGGGTAATTTTCCTTTGGTACCTCTGCATCCCTGCCTCTTCTAGATTCTCTAAAAGCAGTGAATGTGAGCTCGCAGTCCATCTCACAATCAAGGTCAAACCCTGTTTCTGGGTTGCTAGACCTTCCCACACCTGGCCCCCATTGTTTCTTATTCCTCCTCCTCTTTGCTCCAACCACACTCTATTATTTGCCATTCCCCAAAAAACGTTCTTTCTCTTGCCTCCTAGCCATTGCAGAGGCTGTTCCCTTGACTCAAAATGTTCTCTCATCCCATCATAACTTGGCTCTTATTCTTCAGGGCTGACATTAAATGCCACATCCTCCATGAAGCCTTCCCTAACCACCAAGACCAGATTAAGTGACCCTCTCTTTTATTCCCACAGTACCCTGCACTTTTCCTTATCATAGAACTAAACAGTGTATTATGGATATCTGCTACTCATCTGTCCTCTCATGTATACTTTAAGCATCTTGAGGGCTGAGACATGTCTTACTCACCATTGCATCCCCATTACCCAGGCCAAATCAGGAAATGTCTCAGACAGGTAGACTAGCTCCAGGTCACACAGCTCAGCTTGTTAGTGGAGCCGGAATTCACTCCCAAGTCTGCCTGTCTCCAAACCCCACCCCTTTTCCATTCTCTAAGGCTTCACACCTTGACCCCATCTTACCAGTCTATGATCTCATAAGAACCTCTGGGGGTGTGTGGGGGGAATGGAATTGAGTTTGCAGACACTTGATTTACAGCCTCATTTACAAGACTGCCTGCTCCCATGTATCAAGATTCAGAGCACTGATGTAGATTGAATTAAAAGCCCAGTGCCTGCCGTGCTAATAGGAGCTCAGTAAAACTGAGTGTCCTTTTTCCCCGGAGTTTGACATGATCTTCCCATTCCAGATGCCTATGTGAGATAAGCAAGTCAGCCACTTTTTCTTTTTTTTTTTTAATTTGTGAATTTTGAAATCCAAACAGGCCACCTCCCTCTTGGATTCTGGAAGCTTTAAGTGTCCTTGGATTTTGTAGAAAGGGACCCAAATATGGAATAGCAGCTGTGGCTTTTATCAGAAGGCAGACATGCCTCTTTACTGTTAATTGCAGCTCTACCACTGGGAGATCTGGACCCAAACCTCCTGTTTCTGTGACTGGAAACTTATTTGATAACATTGCCTACGTGCGATACATTACCGTATCTTCTAGGCAGCTGCTCTTTAGGTAAATTAATATCTGGAGGTCTTAGTCCTTCTCTAGGAAACTTTAAGTACTGTAACAGACTTTCATTTAAGGCGGTGCAAGGCTTATTTCACCAGATTACTATTTGGAAGTTCTAACAAAACACCTTTATGAGTAGTGGCTGTAATACCCCTAATCCGCTAAACTTCCTGACATTTTAAACTAAGTGGATTGCTACAAATGAAATCGAAATTAGACTTTCTCATCTCTCTGCTTTCTTTCTCTCCCCAGCCCTGGCTGTGTATCTTTCTGGGCTGCAAATTCTCTCTTGCTATTTAGGAGACCAAACTGCAAGACAGGAAACATCATGCCGCTTCTCCAGACTCCAAATTTTATAATCACCTGGCCTGACCCACAGGTTTTAAAAGGCAAACAAGTGTTTAGCGAGGTTTTTGTTTCTGATTAAAGTGTAGAACTTTTAAACATTGTCATTTTCTTATTAAAAAAACAAACATTTGTTTTATTATGGAAAAAGAGAAAATGCAGATAAACAAGGAGTAGGGATAAAAATGAAAACCGGTCATAATCTCATGCCACAGAGAGATCCACTATTAACACCTTGGTGTATCGCCTTCCAGACTTTTTTCTATTCATATAAGCACTTACGCGTTTTATATTTTAAAAGACCAGACATTTCTTGAGCATTTATTATGAGCCAGGAATTTTTCTAAGGTCTTTTTACATGTATTGATTCATTTAATTCTCACAACAGCTCCAGAAGTAAGAACTCTTTCCCCAGTTTTATATATGATAAAACTGAGATCCACATTGCTTAAGTAATATGCCCAAATTCAGAATACCAGCAGGTGGCAGAGCCAGGATTTGAACCTAGGCAGTGTAAATCTCTAGTCCTTGGTCTTTACTACACTATACTGTCTCTCAAAAATGAGACCCTATTATACATGGTCTTTTATAATCTACTTTTTAAAGCATGAGCATCTTTTTATATGGAGATTCATCAACACTTTTAATGACCACACAGTATTCCATTCTATAGAGGAAACCATAATGAATGTTTAGGTTGTTCTTTTGTTCTTACAAACAATGCACAGACCATTCTTGTAACTAAATGTATGCACGCTAGCTTGGGCTGCAAATAAAGCCTGTGTCCTATATTTTCCTTACAATTCTGGCATTTGTGTGTGCAGAAGATGCTCTGGAGGCACTATAGAACATAGTCTCTAGTGTGTGCTCCTTACTGGTGATGGGGCTGCCCTGGACCATTCACACCCTTGTGTCCATGCTCCATTGTTCCTGGTACCGTGTTTCAAAGAAGATTGGACAAAGAATGCAACTTCTGTCCAGGTCCAGGGAACTGCCTGCAGCTGAACCCACACATTCAGCATCCATTTATATTGTGTTCTGCGTTGAATAGGAGTTTTTATCTTTCTCTCTGAACTTGAAAGTACAGACCCAGGAACTTCCATGTTACCTACCCTTGGAGCCACCCACTCCTGTGGAGAGGAAGGGAAGAGGGGAAAAGAAAGGGCCCTTGAGTAAAGGCTGTTACCAATATACTCTAATACTCCATGCTGTGAGGCTGCCATTGGTGCATCAAGAAAATTGTCCCCAGCGTGCCAAATTTCAGGCTCAAGACAAAATTCAGAGGTGATTGAGTGATTTTCAGCATGGGCTCTGAAATCAGTCTTGAGTCTTCCAAGCTGCGTGGCCTTGAGTAAGTTACTTAATCTGCTTCCTCCCCTATTTCCTCATCTGTAAAATGGACATAATAATCCCCACTTCATAGGACGTGTCAGAAGGATTAAATGAGAGAAGACTAGAGAATTTAGCACTGTAACCGCCATGTTAAGAACTCAATATATGGAAGCTTAAAAATCCCCAGAATCTCCACACAAGGAAATATTATTTGGCAATAATTTTTTTTTTTTTGAAGTACTGATGCATGCTACATAGATTGAACGCTGAAAACAATATGCTAAGTGAGAGTGAAGAAGTCACAAAGGACCACATATTGTAGGATTCCATCTGTATAAAATGTACAGAATAGGCAAATCTATAGCGATAGAAAGTAGAATTGCAGTTGCCTAAGTCAGGGAGAGGGGTTGGGGCTGCCGACTAAGGGGTGATGAAAATGTTCCAAAATTGACTAGTGATGGCTGTACGACTGTGTGACTGAAAGCCATCGAATTGTACACTTTAAATGAGTGACTTATACAGTATATGAATTATATTTTAATAAAGCTGTTAAATAAAAAAAAATCCCCAGAAAGATAATAGTTTAAGGATCAGGCAGACTTGTGACCAGATTTTGGCCCTAGCACGTATTATTAGCTATACAACCTTGAACAATTACCTAACCTCTCTGAGTTGTAGATCATCTGTAAATTGGAGATAACAAACCTGTCTTACTAAGATATTGTGTTGATATCGATACCATATATAAAATTAGCAGACTCACTGACAGGCAGCTGGTTTTCAATTCCAATAGCAAAATTTGTAAGCACTTACTATGTGCCATGTTTTGCTTCTCCCCCATTCAAAAACAGTTATTTTTCTCCTAGAGGCTAATGGTCCCATGGAAGGACTTTAATTCTTAACCAGTCTGTTAACTTTTCAGCTAGCCTCCCCGCTAGGGATATATACCTAGAATGAGTTGGGCTCTTTGCCAAACTTTTTTTTCTTTTAACTTTGACAAGATCATGGTTTAGAGATTGTGGAAGTTTTTGTGAACGTTTTTTATAGTCCTTGTAAATGCAGGAGGGAAACAATGAAATACCAAAGCTAAGGTACACCCTTCTTACAAGGGTGGCTGTAGAAAGGGCTCTGTGAGGTGAGGCATTTACAGCACTTGACAATGCCTGGCACACAGAAAGTCTGCAGTAAATTCAGGGAGGGAGGGAAGATGGAGCTCAATTAAAATTCAAAAGGCAAACGAAATTTCTTTTGAGAAGGGATTTCATATAAAATAACATTTATGTAAACAAATGCACATATATGCATATGTATATATATCATTTTACAAATATTTGTATGTATTGTGAAAAATTTGATTTTTACCCACAATAAAAATAGAAAGTATTTCAGTGGGAGATTTAGGCGCAGAGACTTAGAAAACGTTCATGTGGGTGTGATCTTCGAGAACCCCCAGGGCAGCAGTCTAATTCAGCAGGGGAGGAATCTGAGAAATCAGGAAGTGACTTAGCCAAAGTCAATGTGGTGACAGACTTAGGATAAAAGCTCAGATATCTGCCTCCCATTCCCACTCTCTCTCTCTCCACTCTGCAGTGGCTCCGTGTGTGAGAGCTATGTGACCTGAGGCAGTGGGAGAACTCTGGGTCCCTGGAGTGGAGTGAAGGCACCAGAGACCAGAGTCCCCAACTGCTAAGTCACAACCTGATTAGCCTCTACATGTTTCCTCTCCATTCATTCCTTTTGCCCAGCTTTACCTCTCCCTCCTCACCCCTAGCCCTCCTGTCCCTCTCCCAGCAGCTCTCTTAACTCTAAATACCCAGGGTTGTTATAACCAAAGATGCAGGAAGGAGTAACTCCAAATTGTCCCCTGAAACACCAATGAACTAACTTTTACTCCTTATTGGCCCTGGAGATGATGACAGGAATTTTTGTGGCTGCTGTTGTGTGATGTCTAAGTTCATGCCAATTTGGCTAGGTTATGGTGTCCAGTTATTGTCAAGCACGCACTGGCCTGTATGGTGAAGGATGTTTCCTGAATATAAATCATTAGTCAGTTGATTGTTTCTATAGCTGATTACATCTATAATCAACAAAGGAGATTGCCTTCAGCAGTGAGAGAAGTCTCATCCCATCAGTTGAAAGCCTTAAAGGGAGAACTGATGATTTCAGCAGTCAGACATAAGAATTTCATGCTCTACTTCAGCCAGCCAGCTTTCTCTGGAGAACCCTAATACATGTTGTTACCCAAGAGTGTTTGGAATGGGTTCGGGGGTGGGGGGGGACTAATCTAGATTTTACTATTTAGAAAGCTACATCTAGGCACAAGTTTTAAAATCTTCACCAAATTGTCCACTTTCGGCATTGCATAGCAGCCTGAGCACAGTATTGTCCAACTTTATAGACAGGATCTTCTCTTCCCCTGTAATATGCTCTCATTGCTTACTGTTCTTTTCTTTTGCAATGGAACATTTTTGTTTTTTATGTGACTACCTGATATCCACTCCCATCAGACTACAAGCTCCTTGAGAGGAGAGAGACTTTCCTTTTGCATACTACTGTTTCCCCAGCACTTAGCACAGTGCCTGGCATATAGAAGTCAATACCCAGACATTTTAAGGACAACAGAAACCACAACCTGTGAAATACAATCATGGGAAATACAGCAGAATTCATAATAGCATGGGGATTAGTAAGAAAAAAAAAAAAGTATCTAAAGTGGACCAAGTCCAAAATATTAGAAACAGCTAAAGGACCCTGGGATAACATGACCCTGGCCCAGTCCCATGTCTTAGTGTCTTTGTTGGCATGGCTCCCTGGGGTAATTAATACTGTGAGCAGTATGGTGTCGTAGAAACAGAATAGAATTTGGCCTCTGAGGGTATGGGCTTTAGCCTGTTGCTCACCAATTGTATGACTATGGACAAATCATCTAAATTCTCTGACCCTCAACTTCTATTTCTGTAACATATGGATAATACATGTTAGAATTGTTTTGAGAATTAAATGAGATGGCGGATGTAAAACTACTTGTAGACAGTAAAGCCTATAAATCTTATTGTTATCTTGAAAATAACTTTGATCTCACCCATCCTTCTCTGGAGATACTGCCACTTTGGAGTTGACAGTAGCCAGTGGGCACCCTGTTGGAAATGGCATGTCTGATGTTAGATTTAGGAAGTATGAATTTATGATTGTTGGCTGAAAATGCTGGAACCCATGCAGTCATGTACTCCAGTCTACTCAGTCCAGGGTTTTGTTAACAAGCCTCTGGTTTCTGATTCAGAATGGGAAGGGAGAAAATATGGATAACAGACTGGATACTCCTCCTGATGAATGAAGCCTCTTGTTTAAAGATTGAGGAATGTGTATACTTCTGTGTGTGAGCATACATAAATGTGGACTCCAATCTCAAGAATTAACCAACTAAAGGTAGCAGAAACTGCAACTCCATAAGAGAAAACATCTGAAGCTGAAATGTATATCATTCTGTCTTTATAGTAAGATTGGAGGACAATATCACCTTGTCACTGGAAAAGTAGAGAGGGATCCACAATCTGCAAATGCAAAGAATAAGCTGGGCCAGGACCAAGTGGATGCAGAGATTCTGCTTAAGCATCTTAAAAGGAGAGTTTTTATGCATCACCACATTACCTGTAATTCAGCCCCTCCAGGCCCTCTCATCCCTCTCCCCACCCCAGTTCCATGTTGCCATGTCGTGAGGTGCAGCTGGTCAGGCCACCACACGACCTGTGACCCATATTTAGCCATGTTTGGGACTCCATGTCTTCAGTGGTTTGTTAGTTGCCATTACAACTTTGTCCAGGGAGTTTTCTGAGTTCTTGCAGTTCTATTTACAATTGGTGTTCATGTAACTCAGTTTGTCTTTAAATAGTTACAGGAGGGATGCATCGTCTGTTAATACTTTTGTGAAGTGAGTTAAACAAGCTTTCTGTATTTAATGCTTTAGTGTTTCTGTTTTATAAATGTAGATTTTATTTTAAAAACCAGTGAGAAAGTTTTTTTGTTTGTTTTGTTGTTTTTTTAAACAAAACGGGCAATGCATCTGAGTTAAGTTGAATGTAGACAAATAAAAAAACTTAAAAAAAAAAAAAAAAAGAATCTTGAAAGGAAAAGAGGTGTTCTCACTTATCCTATAGGTCTTAATTCCCAGAAAAGAATCAAGGAAAGAGAAGTCTTCAAAGCACCTTTATTGACACCTCACTAAGGTGGTTTGTTCCTTATGGGGTTGGCGGTTCTCCACAGAATGGACTTTCTTTCCCTTTACCCCCTCCATCTCCCCTACTGGGTTCCAAGCATGGTAACCGCCTTGTAGTTCCTCCGCCAGCTCTTCCCTCCCTCTGGCCTTTGCACTTGAAGTCCTCTCTGCCTGCACCTCCTGGCCTCCCTTGCTGTGATCGCTGGCTCCCTCTCATCTTTCAAGTCTTAGCTTAACTGTCGCTTTCTGGGAGTGGCCTTTCCTGACCACGCTATTTAAAGTCAGTGCTCGGGGGTGATGTAGTGACAAGAACCTTTACTGGGGCAAAGATGGAAGGAGCAAAGGCAACCAGTTAGAAGGCTAATCCAGCAATTCTGGAGAAACAATGATGGCCTGGACTAGGAAGAGTGACAAGGGGTAGAGGTTATGGAAAGAAATCAGATTGAGACATATTATGAAACTAGAATCAACAGGATGTGCTGATGGCATGGATGGGGACCGAAAGAGACATAAATCAATTTCACTAGAATGTAATTTCCCTTATGACAGGTGTGTGTGTGTGTGTGTCCCACTGATAGATCCTAGCACCTAGAATGTAATGGCCACCCAATAATTACTTGTTAAATAAATGATACAGTATCTCCAAGGGTTTGATACAGACAGATTAGAGGAATGGAATTGCCATTTACTGAGAGGGAGAAACAAAAAAGTGAGTGCTCCCAGTTATTCTCTTTCACAGCCTCACTTACTACAACATCCACAATGATTTTACTTGTTTGTCTCTTCCAAGTAAATAAACTCCATGAGAGCTGGGACATGTTTCTTCTCTTCTGTATTTTCCCAATGTCCAGTGGTGGCTGGTTCAGGTTAGGCACTCAGAAAATAGTTCATATTCTGTCCAAAAGCTATCTAGTTTCTTAGAATGTTTGTTAAAAATCACCAAGTTCCTAGTGATAACTTCTTTACTTCGAAGGCTTTGCTAAAGATCCCTGGGCTCTTTCTCACCTTTCCAGCTGTCTGCTGCAGATTATACTCAATAAAATTCCACCACAGGCCATGCATCTCACTTTCACAGATCTTCTTTTAACCACTCATCTTCCCATTCTGTTCATACATCCTGAGAGAGCCTGCCTGCCTTCCTTTCTCTCTTTGTTGGGTTAGCAAGCCAGAAGAAAGTGACACAAATGAGTGCAAGAGTGGTTCCTGGATTACAGAAACAAAAAAGTCATATTATAAAAGTGAAAATAGACCCTGTATAAAGTCATGAAACTCAGAAGCAGGAGCCCTTAACCTGAGGTTTATGGACAGGCTTCAGGGGGCCAGTGAATCCCCTAAATTATGTGCAAGATGTTGTCTGTATTCCTTTTTTACAGGGAGACAGAATTGAGTTTTCATCAGCTTTTCGAAAGGGTCTGTGACCAAATAAAAGATTAAGAGCCATTGAGCTAAAGTCCTCGAAAGTACCTCAAAGTTCCCAGGATCCTGTGCACAAAATGTTCAGTTCCCTGCTTTATCCACCTGCCATCAGCTGATCCAGGCCCACATTTGCTCCAGGCACCTTACTAGGCACTGGAAGGATATTGCTTAGAACAAAAGCAGGCAGCACTCCTGTCGTCAAGGAGCTTACTGCTTTCTTTGGGTAAAGACAGAAACTACACATCCCTGGTGAGTACCATGGAGAAGATGCCACAGTGGAAATTACCTGGGCCGGCATCTGGGGAAATCCCTGAGGTGACCTCCTAGCCAAGATCTGAACCGTGAGGAGGCTGCCATGGGGACTTGTGGGCAAAGAGCATTCCAGGAAGAAGCCTGGGAGGCTTGAAGGCCAGAGTGGACCCGGTATTTGAACATCACGAAAGGGATATGGGTGGGCAGGAGCCAGCTCATGTAGGGCATTCTGGGCCAAGGGAACGGATTTGGATTTTATTCTCTGTTCTCTGGGAAGCTTTTGGAGGGTTTTAGGCAGGAAGGTGACTCTCTGATGTGCACTTGAGAAACAGCACTGTCACTGCTGTGTGGAGGTTTGGAGCCCAGGAGGCAAGAGGGAAGGCTCAGCAATCAGGAGAGAGATGATGGTGACTTGGAACCAAGGTTCTCCTTGTAGATAGTAGTGTTCAGGCTCAGGGTGTCCTTGGGAGGTATAGCCAAAGGGGCTTGATAATGGATTAAAGAGGAAGCAAGAAGGCAAGAAAGAATTAAAGATGGCAAATGGGTTGTCGTACATTGACTGAAATGGGGAAGGTTTTGGGGGTGGAGGTACGGTCAAGTTTAGGGACTTGGAATCAGTAGATTTATATAAGGTGCCATAAGTTTGAGATGTACTGAGTACATAGAAGGGGCCAGGCTAGAGAGAACAATTTTTAGAGTTGTCTGTATGTACTTGTATTTGAAGCCATGGATGAGATCACCTAGTGAAAGACTGTATGTAGAGTAGGGGACATGGGACAAGAGCCGTGGGGTGCCACCACATTTAGGGGTCTGAAGAGGGGAAGAGGAGGGGGAGCAGAGGAGACTGAGAGAGGCACAGGCAGTGAGGGAGAAGGAAACCAGTGCCTGATGGCTTGGAAACTTAAGAAGAGACCCATTGCAGGAGGAGGAAGCCATCAACCCTGCTAAAACCTGAAAACTCAAGTAGGAAGAAAAAAACCATTGATATTCTTAGGAGGCACAAAAAGTGGTTTCAGTGGAACAGTGAGGCAGGCTAGAACAGGGACCTGAGGGGGAAAAGGGTGCCGTAGGGCAATAAAGACAAATCAGTTCTGTGTAAAACTGCTCACAGGTGCCCATCTTTGCCTGAGCCTGACGGCGGGTCATGCCAACAAGGGAGAAGTCAACAGCCCAAGGCCCAATAACTGAAGACAATAGATAATGAGAATTCTTTCGTACCCCTCCCCTGACCCTTACTCAGGCCAGCAGGCGTTCAGAACCAATGAAAATGCTGTGTTTCCAGTCCTCCTTCTGCATACTCAGAACCAATGAGAAATTGAACTCAGGAGCCTTCATTTACATGAAGGAAGGAAAGGGGGTGGGAGAAGGCTGTGTCTTTCCCTTGAGCACATCAGCACCCTTGGCTCTGGTGCGTACTTTCCTTTTCTTTCGTTTTACAATAAAGTCTTTACTTGCTTGCTTAAAATATGGCACATCCTTAAATTCCTTTATGCGACATAGCCATGAACCAGGAAACCCACCACTGGCAACAGTCGGGGGGATGGGGGATATGTCTGACTGATGGGTTGAAGGGAGAATGGGCCATGAGGAATTGGAGTGCAGATAACTCCTTGGAGGTGTTTTGCTACAATGTAGAGCAGAGACTTGCAGGGTCATGGAGGAGAATATAGGCATGGGGCCAAAGAAGATTTTATTTGTTGAGATGGGTGATACATTTCTCTGCCACTGGGAAAAAGCCAGTAAAACAGGAAAGATTAATGATGTTGAAGGCAAAAGAGCAAAATATCTCAATTAGTATTGTGTAATAAAGTACTCATTAAAAACAAACATTTTTAGAGTAATTTCAGTGCTTTTCTGTTTTGTCCAATTATCTACTGTCTACCAAGAATAAAGTTTTCTTCTAGTTTTTGATACCTAGGTAGAGTTTATCAGCTACTTTAGTCTAAAATATGGCTCTGTAAGCTCTCCTGGGAACTTTAACATCATTAAGAACATTGAGTTCTAGGTGATCTTTGGAATTTGGCCTGTTTAGAAGCTAGGGTCAGGAAATGATATGGGATAGTTGGCTTTTTTTTTATTAGAGTCAAAGGGCTCCTGCTATCATAGAGTTGTTTGACCTACCTTCCTTTTCCTCTCTCCCTGTTGCCTGGATCTCTCTCATCCTCTTTCATCATTATCATTCATAGAATGGAAAAGCCTGAGTAAATTTGAACTTGTGGCTCCAAAGAATTCAGAGGTTTTCATATTAAAGGCATGGTACTTACTTTTAACCACAGAAGGAAAGAGGACTGAGGCCGCCTTAAAGCACATTGTCTTTTGCAATCAACTTGCCCTTGTAAAAATCGTGCACAATCAAAATTATATAACTAGTGTTGCAGGGGATTTACATGAACTTTTATACCAAGGAGAAACTCATTTTATTACACCCTCAAGCACAGCATATCACCTCTCACTCAGTGTAAAAGCCAGCCAAAGTGCTTACCATAACTTGCCGGGTCCCACATGAACTGCCCTCTCCTCCTCCTCTTTAGCCTTCTGACCTGACCTCCTCATATGCCCTCTTTGGTTCAGAGTTCACTCTGCTCCAGACGCACTGGGCTCAGGACCTTTGCACTGACTGTTTCCTCTCTTGGAAGACTCTTACCCCAGATTGCAATACAACCACTCCATACTACTTCAGGTCTTTCATAAAAGCCATCTCCTCAGACAGCCTTCTCTAGACACCCTATGTAGAATTTCAGACACCCCACTTGACAGGTCATAGCCATTTACCTATATATTTTTTTCTTAGCATTTATCAGTGTAACAGATTGCATAATTTATATTGTCTCATTGTATAATTCTGTCACTAAAAGGTAAGTTCCATTTTTCTAAGAGTTTTTGCCCTAAAAAAAAAAGGCCTTTTTTCTCTGTTTTGTTGACCACTGTATCCTTAGCACTTATACAGTTCCGCACATAGATGTTTGATAATTATTGATTAGGTGAATGAATGAATGAATGAAGATCCCCTAGTTTATCTTGGTCAATCTAAATTTTTATATATTTGCTTAAAGCAAGGACCAACTGTAGGGAACAGTGAACAATTTTTATAGGTACGTGTGCATGCATATATAGAAAATGTGTATATGCGTCTCCACACGCATAGTCACCACCCTGTGTGAATCTAAATTAATACAGAGGTCAGCCAGGGTTCTCAAAAGTCATGTTATAAAGATAAATTCAGTTCCAGGGAACATATAGAAGATAAGAAATGGTTTAAAGCATTTTTGTCAGCCAGAACCTGGGTCTATCCTGACTTTTTGTCCCAATGAATCTGGATTCCATTCCCCAGAACCTGCCCTTCCCCCACCCCCTGGCCTCTGCCTCCCACTTCCCGCTGCATATGCTTGGAGCCCTTTTTCCAGTGGGCTTGGTCCCTGAGGGATGAGATGTGAATGATTAACTCCTGCTGGGACTTCTTCAAGATTACCATCACTGCTTCTAGACACATTTGCTTTTTCATTCACCTGGGTCCCTGCACCATCCCCAGTTTCCTCTGAGCTGACCTTTTATTCCCTCCCTCTTTGGAGGGGGAGGACTAGAGCTTCATTCCCCTTTGAAAGGCTTCTGTTTGCTGAGCAAACGCTGACCACACTGAGCTCCCCCACCCCCGCTCGGAGCCAGTTACTGATTCCTTTCCTAGCCACCCCTCACGCCCACCCGTGCCCACCCCCCATCACCTAGGGAGGCAGCCCCGGCTGGAATGAGAGCCTTAATAAGGGAAAGTCTTTGAAAGCTGCCAGGAGCCAACTGGTAGGATTTTTAGAGCGGCAGTAGGGGTTTTGGAGAGCATCTTAATCCTTCTTCATTTGAAATAAAAGCTTGTGGCTGTAACATAATTTTGCTTTTGAATTCTCAATAGTAAAACAGTTGTTCGTTGTTCATGGCATCTGTTTACATAGTTCCTTCTGAATTCCTTGATTACGGGTTTTAATAGGGATTAGTTGGAGCAACCCCTTCCCATTCCATCCCAGAACTGAGACTCTTTCCCTCCCACCTTCCCTTCCAGCCTCGGTACCGTAATGCTTAAGGTAGCCAGGCACACACTCAGATTCTTTTTCTTTTTAAATAAGTATCATGAGAAATGAAGGCATCTTTTCTTTGGCACGGCATCAAAATGGACATCACCAGAAATTATGTAGCTGTTAATTGTACAAATAAATTTTCCCTTTTGGTTTCTAGGCTAATCATTTCAATCAAATGCTTTGAATTCAAATGTCGATGGAATGAGCTAAGAAATGTTACCATCAGTGATTTTTGTGTCATTATCAAAAGCAATATTTTGGCTGTAAACACATTCTCCAACATTTTAGCACAGTCTGTAGGAATGTGAAATATTTTTCACCTTTAGATTTTCTTCAAATTGACCCGCTGTTAAAAACTCTCTTGGGGACCATATTCAGGACACTTCCACTCAGTGCTTTACGGTAATGGCTTCAGAGTTTGGTGTTAGCTTTTGCTTTGCTGAAACTTTTCACAGCTGACTTGATACTGGCACCAAAGCCTGACCTCTTAGTCCTTCAGCACTTTAGAGGTTAATTTCATTGGGGGGATCAGATTTCTTTCCTGGAAGGAGAATGGTGATCCCCTTCTAGCTAGTCCTCTAGTAGGAAACTTGCTGGGTGGCTGGGATTCCCTGAAACGGCGTAGGATGGCTCAGCTGGCTGACGGCGTTGCCATCCTGTGAGATTCATTCAGCTTCTTTGTCCGCTGTTTTCCAAGGATCACAATGTAGTGAAATGCTCTGGCCTAGGAACCTTGAAAGGTAGGACGATTTCCTGACATCTCCGGGGCCAGGGGCGGGGTGTGTGTGCTGCTGCTTCGTCCCTTGGTTGAGGTGGGCAAACCTAATGTAGCAGCCACCCAAGTCACTGGGGGCTATGTGGTAGGTGGGGGGTCACTCGTCATGGAATTCAGCATAAGCACCCTTCTCCTCCCCTTTCATTCTAACCTGGGATGATTTCAGAGAAAGCCGAGGCATTCCCCTAACGTCCTTCGTCCACCTGGGCAGTGTCGCTATTTCCCAGACCATCTTAGCAAATTAGGCTACTGTCTTAGGTCCTTATTCCAGGCTTTCTTGGGAGACTTTTAGCTCAGGGGGAGGGGTGAGCTGAAAAGAGGTGGTGCGGCCCTGGGCAAGGGCCCTGATTAAAACAACTTGCAGTCGGAGGTTTCCTTTGGAAACTAAGGAACTGGGTGAACTTACAGTTGTGTTTACTAATACTGCAAATTACTGGGTGGATTTTTTTGTTTATTTGTTTCTGTGTGTATGTATGTGTGTTTTTGATGGAACCTAGACATAAGGAGAGATGGCATGGAAGGCTTAAGCATGAGAACTCTTCCTGCTTTCTGAGGGCCTTTATGGCTGTCCCAAGAGGCACATTTCTATTTTTAAGCCAGACAAAGAGGAGAAAAAATGTCCATTACCACCTACAACATGCCAAACATTTAATACAGTTGTCTCATTTAATTTTCCTTGTAAAGCCAGCAAGATTGTCCTCACTTTAGAGATGAGGCAGTGGGAATTCAGAGAAGTTAAGTAACTTACTCAAGGTCACACAGCTAGTAAGAAGCCAAGCTGCCTTCCCTAGAGGACTTAGCAGATGGGCTCAGGATACTTTTGTATATATAAGTCTAAATGTCGTTTCAGCAGAATGAAGGACATTTTTCGTTCTGAAGGACCCATCAAAGTGAATGATGTTTGCAAGCATGACCTGCCTAAGATTCTCACATTTTGCTTGTTGGTGGCTGAGGGTCTGGGAGTGGAGGGAGTCTATTAAGAAGCAGTCCTGCTTTGGCAGCAAGACCTACCAGGGAGTTCTCTGATCTTGAGGCTCCAGGGCTGGTGGGTGAATCTGGGGCTGGAGCTATGCTTGTTGTACCTGGTTCAGCCAGGTGGAAGTAAAATTCGGAGCAGAGGCCATGGGAAGGCTATGGCTTTGGAGCTGGCCTTGGGTTGCTGGGACTGTGCCCTGGAACTCTGAGACCATCTCCCAAGAAGCTGAATTTGAGCCTTCAAGGGAAAAGTCCACCCAACCTGTTAACGCTGACTCAAGCTGCTGGTGCTAGCTGTTCACATGTGTGCTGGGAATGACTAGCTAGGGCTGCATTTCTCTTGCGTTGCAGAGCTGATATCGAGTGGTTTCCATACTTGAGTTTCTTTCCCCTCCCCTTGCCCTAGAAGAGGTAGTTTAAGGGCAAGTCTCTTGACAAACAACAAAATGAGACCAGCTTGGTTGGGGGGCAGTTCCCTCCCTCAGCTGTCCTGAGGCAACTGTGGTTCTGTTTTTGTCATTCAGGTTCCCAGACCCCTAAGATGTATTGGGAGCTAAGTGTGTCTGGGGGGGGGCGGGCGGGGCGCGGTGTTGGAACCCCCTCTTCCATCTTCAGATGTCCCAAGGCAGCCAGCTAGCTAAATCCCTGTTTGGCATTTACACCTCTCCCTTTTCTTTTTTATCTACGTGGAAACGTTTAAAGGATAATTTGATTGTGTTATAAAATGCACTAGGCTTTTGGGATGGCAGGTGGGACTTCTGAGTTCTTATAGGACAGTGATCTATTTAAAAGCACCTTTTTCTCTGCTCTTATGTTGGGTCAGTGTGGTTAAGAAGAGCTTAGGCTTCAGAATCAGGCAGATCTGGGTTCAAATCCAGCTCTATTTATTAGCTCTAGCACCTTGGCCAGGTCACTTTGCCTCTCTAAGCCTCTGTTTCTATATCTGTAAGAAGGGAACGTTAATCATGCCTCATATGATAATGGAAAGGGATAATATATGTAAAGTACTTAGCATGGTGCCTGGAACCCACTATTAGAAGTTTTCACCTTGTGTAAGTGCTTGCTGTTATTTTTATTAGCTATGTTGTGGTGAGTGCTGTGTGGTGATGTTAGGGTTAACATATCTTCCAGTTAAAAGAAAACTAGGGTGGGTTTGTTGAGATCCCTGGCAAAAGCCCGCCAGCAGAGGACCCAGTGGAAGCAGCCCTCTCTGTAGGAGCCTTGGAGGAGAGAGGGCTTTGCACAGCTGAGGTCAGCAGACAAGCTGGTGCCTATTGTGAGGAAGGTCTAAGGCATCCAGTCCAGAGCTCTGGGGTTTCTAACCCGACCCAGTTCCCATAGCCAAAGGGAGGAATTTCACGCTCACTCAGGGGACCACCTACTTGTCGAAGGAATGAGTTACCAAAATGGGACAAAGGTGCTATGGGGTGAAACTCAATGCCGCCAGGCATTCCAAGCTCAGCTAAATCCCCTTGGAGCCCTCTTTATGGGGTTCGTGTTTCTCTCTCTCCAACCCAAATGATTAGCCTCGCACCTGGCACCATCTGTAGAAGCTGCTTCTCTCCTGGGACACTGTCCATTTATGGCAGTAAGAGGAAGCAAGCTCTTGCACTAGAACTTTACCATCTAGTTCATAATTTGGATCTGCATCTCCCTGCAGTTCTTGCAGGGTTCTCCAAATCCTGGGCTGCAGCTGACGGAAGCTGGTTATCTGCTGTGTGCCTGGAGATTGATACCCATCTTACATGATTTGGTCCAGACCAAAGGCTCCTGAGGACTGGGTATTCCTAGCACTATATCACAAGGGAGGAAACCTGGGTCTCTTGAGAGGTGAAGGTGCTCTGACAAAGTCAGTAACAGAGCTAGGATTCAACCACAGATCTGTTCTACCTTTTGCTCCAGAGCTTGTGCTGCCTCCAGCCGGAGCCTCCCAGGTTTAGCAGCACCTTTGCCCACTAAGTGAGACTCAATTGGCTGAGTTTAGAGTCTGACTCTGCCCTTGCATTAACTCATGATCAGGCTCTGGGCCATTTTGCACCAGACTTGCAAACTGTAGGCTGATCCAGAGGTAGACTCCAGAGAGGTGGCTTACTGTGGTTTATCTGAATAATTGTATCTTCTTTATGGAAAACCCCGAAGTCCTTCTAATCCACACGATAGGTATTCATTAAAATGTGTAAAATGAATAAACAAATGAGGGGGGGTGCACACGCTTGGATCTGCATTTGAATCCCAGCTTCAACATTTCCCAACTGTACCAACTTGGGCCTTTCCTCTTCAAGCCCCAGTTGCCTCATCTCTAAAATGGGTATGCTGTCAGTACCTATCTCAGAGTACCTGGAAGAAATTCTGTTGTGTAATAGGGCCTGGCATATAGTAAGCCCTCAAGATGAGTTATTATTTTTAACATAGAGTTGTACATATAATGTAATTAACATGGATTCTGGCACAACCTTAAAATTTAATTGAAGTTGGCTATTATATTATCATTGTCAGATAAATTAGGAGAGGTAGCTCTGCAGGAGTCCTGTTGCATTCATTAAAGGTGAATTTTCTTAATCGACCCCAGCAGTGATTAGAGAAGATGATGCCCAAGCTCAAGTAAACCTCCTGGGGAGGAAACAGTTAACATACTGTTGGGAGATGTAGGTAGCCAAACCTTTTCCTTTCCCTCGGGGGTTACTAGTAAGCCTTCGCTTGGGCTCCCTCCCTCACCCACACTGAAGGATCTCATTCCGCTTGGGTCCTGGGCTTTCGTTGGAACAATTACCTTGAACAATAGCCAGAAAACAAGTTCCACCAGTCTGGGCTTTTGCAACTGAATACAGCTGTCTGTCGGGGGCAAGGGCGGGTGATTCCGAGCAGACCCGGAGAGGTGAGCAGTTCAGGCCTGGGTGGCGCACTTGCAGGCTCTGCAGCCTGAGATTAGTCACCTGGAGAGGCAGAGAGCCGGCCCAGACGTTTGCTGACTCGGTAAGGACCTTCTGGAAGTAAACCTTGTCTTCGGGGTTTGGGGAGGACAAGGATTTGTTATTTGATGAAGACTGCTTTTCAGAATTGTTGTATTCCTGCTAACCAGCTGTAGGTCGTTAGTGAGCAGAGAAAACTGAATATACATCCACAATCTGGGTGTTTTTACAACATCATTTAACGTGTCTTTCCCTTAAATAAGCAGCATTATCTCACAGAGAGTCCGTTTGAAAAGTGTAATGACCCTCCCGGTCCTTCAATAATTTCTGAGTCATTCGCTGAAAGCCAGAATTCCTCACGCCTGGGCGTGTAAATCCTAGAGGGGAAATCTGTTTAAGCATCCCTTTAACCTTGGGATTCTGTTTCGCTGTTTTGCTTCATGGGAGATGGAGTTGTAAATATAATATCACATTAATTCAGAACCACTTTAAATTCCTGCTGAGTTTAGATAACCCCCAGAAGAGCCTGATATTAAAAATGTGTCCAAATTAGAAATGGTTTCTCAGAGACCCTGTTAGAGGCAGGTTTACCTCCTTGTTTCTATGGAATGCTGGCTCCCCACGACAGTGAGGCAAAACAGGAAGTGTGAACGCTGAAATAATTTATGATTCTTTCACCTGTGTTGTTCATAGCAGATAGACTGTTAAAAATGTGCTTTAAGCCCTTCTAGTGGCATTTGAATTCCTGACGCAATGATGTCAGCATCTCTTCTAAGACTCTGAAACTGGATCTTCTAGTTTTATGGCCCCTTCCAGTTTTGAATGGGTTTTCCGGTCACTTTTGGAGGACTTTTCCTTCCACATCTGTATTTCTCCGAAGGTCGTAGACAGAAGGTTGAGGTTTTGGGAGCAGAGGAACAGTTGCCTTGGTTCTGGTTAAAATGCTGTGTCTTGCCCGTGATGCTGTCTCTTCTTGGTACTCTTGGTTGCCATGTGCAGACAGAAGTTCTTTTGTGATTAGGCTGGTTAGCACAAGATGATTTCGAAGCTGATCTATATGTTCTGTCTTTCTGATGAGCTGGAAGACTCCATGGATTCATCCCTTCTAATACAGTGCCTGACATTTGATAACTGATAAACACTGTTAATGGTGGCTATAAATATTAGGTAGTAAGATCCTATTCTTTTGTGGCTAAATATGCAAATTCTCTATTTTGCATGGGATTGTATTGTGAATTGAGACTTAATGCCTTTATTTCAGGGATTGCACACTCAAATTGCTGGGGCCAAGGCGGGTGAATGTGTAAATAGACTCAGGTAGGCATTGTGTCTAAAGAGAGCAGTTATCGCTCAGATTCATCTAATTGTCTCCTACTTATGAAATATTGGCACCTATTTCAAATATTTAAAGGACTCTGGGCTTTAAAAAAAAAATGAAGGATGAAGTTAGCAATGAAGAAACCCAGAGACAGGGGCACACAGTTTCCTGTTTGGCAGCTTTTATTGAATGGGAGAGAGATGCTCGGACTCCAGTGGGACCTTAGGTATGGTCGTTCACCTTTATACCCCCTTTTTTAAATTTTTAAACTTTTTTAAACTTGCCCCTGTCCTTAGGGGCAAGTCTGAATCATCGCTGTATCCTCACAGCCTTGAACTGTGCCTGGCACAGGGAGGGTGCCGGTTGACTAGATGAAATGAATAAATGAATTCAAGGCATGGTCCTGGCTCAGGGTCTGAAAATATTGCATTTAGACAGCTTGAAAAAAAAAAAAAACGTTTTATGGAATTCCATCCTTCCTACTCATTGGCTAAAAATAGCCAAAGACTGTTTTCAAATCTGATCATTCACTTCTTACTCCAAGTTGTGCCATTATCTGACCTTGACCAGTGCAGGACATTCCACTGTATCAGGAAAAAGCACATGGCTGTGATCTGGCTAGGAAATAATGCTTTTGTGTTGGTGGTTCTGAAGAATCAATGGAAACGGCTTCTTGCCATTTCTCTTAGATGTCTCAGGCCAAAGAATTTGTCAGGCACATGATATGCTCACTTGAAATTTAGAAAATAAATAAATAAAGACAGGAGGCCAGCCAAGTTGTGGTTCCCACATTCCTTGACCCTGAGGCAGAGCCTCTGGAGTTCTCCTCCTCTCCCTAGATCATCAAGCACAATGTTGTCTCCACTAACATTTTTGGAGTGATTGTTCAGCTTCAGACATTGAAAGTCTTAGGATATAGAGCGATGGTGAACTGAGGTGGGAAAAATCTGAGGAGAAAAGGTGATGATGTCTCCAGTTCATTTATTCTTCTACTCATTCATCTAAAATTCATTCAAAACAATGAAGACTATTTTAATGTATTTTTTAATGTCTGAGAGAGGGGTTTTCTAAACCAAAAAGAATGTTTTAAAGTTAATTCAAAAATAAAATAAAGTTAATTCAGTTTTAATATTCAATTAATTAAAACTATCATTTATAAACCCAGATTTTTATACAAGTCTCATCTGTAGAACAAGTATTTTTGTTTAAATTAAGATATTTTTCACTTGTTATTGATTAGTGCTTTATTAATTCATATTTAACAGATTATATTTCCCTAAACAATGCTGTTTACAAACTTGGATAATTAAATTTCCTTCAATATTTTAGACTGCATTCATAAATATAACTAGTTTCCTCAACTTCTTCAAAAGCCTGACAGGGTGGTCTCACCAGTGTAACAAGCAAAATCTTTCTAAGTACCTAAGCAACCTTTGTAAATCAAATAAATTAAAGTTTTTATAGTTACAAATGTCATAAATCATCTTCATTCCATTTCTTTTTACCATCTTAATCCAATTCTTAAATCTTTCATCCGAAAAAAAAAACTCGTCAGAAATCAATATTCATTTAAAATTGAAATTGAAATCACAGGG
>JAQZBX010038478.1:0-23395 GCA_029593785.1 Cabassous unicinctus | reverse complement strand
CCTCCAACTTCATTTTTCTTTTTCAATATTTCTTTGGCAATTCGGGGCCTCTTAACTCTCCAAATATATTTTGTGGTTAGTTTTTCCAGTTCCTTAAAAAATACAGTGTTGATTTTTATTGGGATTGCATTAAATCTGTAGATTAGTTTGGGTAGGATAGACATCTTGATGATGTTTAGTCTTCCTATCCATGAACAGAGAATATTTTTCCATTTATTCAAGTCTTCTATGATTTCCTTTAACAGTGTTGTGTAGTTTTCCATATATAAGTCCTTTACATCTTTAGTTAAATTTATTCCCAGGTATTTGATTCTTTTAGTTACTATTGTAAATGGTATTTTTTTCTTGATTTCCTCCTCAGATTGCTTGTTATTGGTGTACAGAAATGCTATTGATTTTTGAGCATTGATCTTGCAGCCTGCAACATTACTGAAGTCATTTATAATTTCTAGAAGCTTTGTTGTAGATTTTTCAGGGCTTTCTATGTATAAGATCATGTCATCTGCAAATAATGAAATTTTCACTTCTTCTTTTCCAATCTGGATGCCCTTTATGTCTTGTTCTTGCCTCAGTGCTCGGGCAAGTACTTCTAAGAGAATGTTAAATAGGAGTGGTGATAGAGGGCATCCTTGTCTTGTTCCCGATCTCAGAGGGAAGGCTTTTAGGATTTCTCCATTGAAAATAATGTTGGCTTTCGGTTTTTCATATATATCCTTTATCATATTCAGAAAGTTTCCTTCTATTCCTATCTTTTGTAGTATTTTTATCAGGAAAGTGTGCTGTATTTTGTTGAATGCTTTTTCTGCATCTATAGAGATGATCATGTGATTTTTTCTTTCAATCTGTTTATGTGGTGTATTACATTGATTCATTTTCTTATATTGATCCATCCTTGCATGCCCAGGATGAAACCCACTTGGTCATGTTGTATAATCCTTTTGATATACTGTTGAATGCAATTTGCAAGTATTTTGTTGAGGATTTTAGCATCTGGTTCATTAGAGAAATTGTTCTGTAATTTTCCTTTCTTGTGGTATCTTTGTTTGGTTTTGGTATTAGGGTAATGTTAGCATCGTAGAATGAGTTAGGCAATATTCCTTCTATTTCTATTTTTTGGAAGTGCTTAAGCAAAATTGGTGTTAGCTCTTTCCAAAATGTTTGGTAGAATTCAGCTGTGAAGCCATCTGGTCCTGGGCTCTCCTTAGTTGGGAGGTTTTTGATGACTGAGTCTATTTCTTTACTTGTAATTGGACTGTTGAGTTCATCAATTTCTTCTTTCATCAATGGAGGCTGTTTGTGAGTTTCTAGAAACTTGTCCATTACCTCTAAATTATCATTCTTGTTGGCATACAATTTTTCAAAGTATCCTCTTATGATACTCTTTACTTCTGTGGGGTCAGTAGTGATATCCCCTTGAACACTCCTTATTTTGTGTATTTGAATCTGTTCTCTCTTTTTCCTTTTTAGTCTGGCTAAGGGTGTGTCAATTTTATTGATATTCTCAAAGAACTTGCTTTTGGTTTTGTTTATTTTTTCTTGTGCTTTCTTATTCTCTAATTCATTTAGTTCTGCTCGAATCTTTGATATTTCCTTCTTTCTACTTCCTTTTGGTTTAGTTTGTTGTTGGTTTTCCAATTTCTCCAAGAGTGCAGTTAGGCCTTCAATTTTAGCTCTTTCTTCTTTTTAAACATATGGATTTATGGCTATTAACTTCCCTCTCAGGACTGCTTTCACTGCATCCCATATGTTTTGATATGTTGTGTTGTCATTTTCATTAGCTTCAAGGTAGTTGCTGATTTCTTGTGAGATTTCCTCCTTGACCCACTGTTTGCCTAAGAGTGTGTTGTTTAACTTCCATATTCTTGTGCCTAACCTGTTTCTCTGGCCCTTAGTGATTTCCAATTTCATTCCGTTGTGGTCAGAGAAATTACTTTATATGATCTCAATGTTTCTGAATTCATTGAGAGTTGTTCTGTGGCCTAGCATGTGGTCTATCTTGGAGTATGTTCCATGTGCACTCGAGAAGAATGTAAATCCTGCTGTATTTGGGTGGAGGGTTCTGTATATGTCTATTAAGTCCAGGTCCTCTAATGCATTGTTCAGAACCTTTGTTTCTTTAGTGATTCTCTGTCTAGATGTTCTGTCTAATGATGATAATGGTGTGTTAATGTCCCCTGTTATAATTGTAGAGGCATTTATTTCTCCACTTAGTTTTTCCAGGGTTTGCTTCATGTATTTTGAGGCACCCCGATTAGGTGCATAAATGTTTATGATTTTTCTCTCTTCTTGAGAGATTACCCCTTTTACTAATATATAGTGTCCATCTTTGTGTCTTATGAGAGTTTTGCATTTAAAGTCTATTTTCTCTCTTATTAGAATAGCTACTCCTGCCCATTTTTGGCTATTGTTAGCTTGTAAAATGATTTTCCAGACATTCACTTTAAGCCTCCTTGAATCCCTGGGTCGAAGGTGGGTTTCTTGTAAACAGCATATAGATGGATCATATTTCCTTAGCCATTCTGCCAATCTGTGTCTCTTGATAGGTGAATTTAGTCCATTAACATTCAGTGTTATTACTTGTAATGAATTTCTTACTTCAGCAATTTTTCTTTGGATAAATGTATGTCATATGTTGTTTTGTTTTTATTTTTTTGTCTTGTTAGTTGCTTTTAAACTCTCCTCCAACTCTCTCTCCCTTGTTTTTTCCTTTCAACTTTTAGAACTTCCTTTAGTGTTTCTTGGAGTGCAGGTTTCTTATTGACATACTCTCTTAATTTCTGTTTATCTGTGAATATTTTAAACTCTCCATCATTTTTGAATGCCAGTTTTGCTGGGTAGAGAATTTGTGGCTGGAATTTTTTTTCTTTTAGTATTTTGACTATGTCATACCACTGTTTTCTTGCTTCCATGGTTTCAGCTGAGAAATCAGCACTTAATCTTATTGTGCTTCCTTTGTATGTGATGGTTCTCTTTTCTCTTGCTGCCTTGATTAATTTCTCTTTGTCTTGAACATTAGACATTTTGACAAGTATATGCCTTGGAGTTGGCCTGTTGGGATTTATATTGTTTGGGGTGTGCTTTGCTTCCTGGATCTGCACATCCAGCTCTCTCAATAGGGTTGGGAAGTTTTCAGCCATTATTTCCTTCACTACTTCTTCTGTTCCCTTTCTCTTCTCTTCTCCTTCTGGGATGCACATAATGCGTATGTTTGAGCATTTTGTGTTGTCAGCTAATTCCCTGAGTCCCTGCTGGATTTTTTCCTATCTTTTTGTCTATTTGTTCTACTATCTGTTTGATTTCAAATGTATTTTCTTCCACATCACTAATTCTTTCTTCTGCCTGTTCAAATCTGCTGCTTTGTGAATCCAGCGTCTTTTTGATTTCTTGGATTGTGCCATTGGTCACCATCATATCCATTATCTTTTTGGGAGTGTTTACAATTTCTTCAGTGTGTTCTCCCAGTGTCTTCTTTATATTGTTAATCTCTTCCTTCACTTCTTTAATTTGGTCCATGATATTTGTTTGGAAATCTTCGATTAGTTGTTCAATGATCTGCTTCAGTTCCTGGTTTTTAGTTTGCTCATTGGATTGGTCCATGTTTTCCTGTTTCTCAGTGTGGTTTGTAATTTTTTGTTGCCCTCTAGTCATCATTTTATCTTGATGGATTTATTCAGTTGATTAGCTTCTATCTCTGCTCTAGAGTTTTATTTAGCTGGTGGTTCTGTGAGTTTGTAAAGTTTTCTCTTTGATACTTTTTCTTCTTATTTTATTCCCTTGCTTCTTTCTATGTTCCCTTGAAGGCAAAAGATTAGGTCTGGAGGAATCAAAAGATGTGACAAAGGAAGAAGGATAATAGTAATATTGATAAAAGTTAGAAGAGGGGCCAAATATGAGTTAACGAAGTGAATATTTAACTCAAGTAGGGAGTGTAGAGTAATAGGAAAGAAAGTGGAGTACCTACAATGGACTGGGAAACCAAATAGAGGAATATATATATAATGATTTAGAAGCTATAATTATGAGGAAGGAGAGAAAGAGTTAAGAAAGGGCTAAAAGGAAAGAGTTAATATTAATAAAGAAAGAAAAAAACAAAATAGAGGTAATAGAAATTGACACCCTTGAATTGTGGGCATATGGAAAAAATGTGATATTTAATAGCCCCAACAGAAAGCAGAGGGCAGAAAGATGAAGGAGGGGTAATAGATAGTTTGGAATACAAAATCAATATATAGAGAGAATGGGAAATTACTGAAGAAGAAGCACAGCAAAGAAAAGAGAAGCTAGGAACACCTAATTTTAAAAAAATGAAAGAAAGAAGAAAGGGGGGAGGAAAGAGGAAAGAAAAGCAAGAGGCAACAAATAAACAGAGAAAAAGCAAGCAACCACCCTGGCAAGCAGTCAAATAAAGCTAAGGGGGATCAATATTCCCTGGGGTCCCATGGATCCTCTCAGCCTGCTTCTGTTTATCAAACAATTTCCCCACAGGGTTTTTATATGCAGGTCCTGAAGAAGCTTTTGGCTATAAAACTAAATTAAAAAGAATTTATTTTTCATTTATTAAAGGGACCTTTTTATTTATTTATTTATTTATTTGTTTGTTTGTTTATTTATTTATTTATTTATTTATTTTGGCGTAACACAGGACCAAATATAAGTCCTTCTCTAGACCACCCCCCTCATGGAGGAGGCCCTAACTAGGCTCGTGGAAACTAATCAAGCACTTCCCAATTTCTGTATTCCCCAGGGATGCAAAAGTCTGATGTTTGTCAGTGTAGAACGCTAAAAACAGCAGGCTCCGCCCTTCCAGATCAGAGCCCCTGCGTCATCAGGCTGCATATAAATGAGGTTTACTCTGCAGATTCGCCTCTCCCCTCAGCCTGGCACTGCTTCAAGCTGGCTTATCTGCTCCCCAAAGTTATGAGGGGGTCCAGGCAGCCAGATCGACAGCTAAAATATCCCCTCTCTGCTTTCTGTCAGAACTCTCCCTCTCTTGGAGATTGCCCCTCTTCCCAGCTCTGCAGGGCCGGGGCTTATACCTGGGCTGCTAGTCTAATCAACTCCCTCAAAATATTAACCCCTCCCCTCCTCTGGGTGCCAATTCACTGCAGCTGTTTTGTTCATCTAAGTTGCGGGGGGCTTCAGGAAGCCAAATCCCCAGAAAATAAAGCTCTCTTACCAGAACTCCCCCCTCAGAAAATGCCCCCTCCCACCGGGTCCAGTCACACAGTTACCGGAGAGATGGGAGTCGCGCTTCCAACCGGCTTTTTTTTTTCCCCCCGTAAGGGTGGGGGTCAGCTGACTGTGTTAACCACCACAGGCAGGCTTAAAACTCACGAATCTCTATGGTTCAGTCCTCACCGTCGATCTGTCCAGATAGATGTCCCAAGCTTCTTACTCCACACACTCACAGCACAGACCCCCGTGCTGCACCCCGTCCCCTATCTGTGGTGTTCTGGGAGCTGTTCACAGTTGCCCTCCTAAGCCTACACGATCTTGCCACCCCTCTATACTGTTTTAAAAAGTGAATTAAAAAAACTTTCTTCTATATTTTCTGAAGGAGTTTAGAGCATCATTTAATATTTAATAAAACCTGCTATAAAAGTTTGTAGTACTGGTGGTTTATATTTTAAAAACTGCTTAAATTTATTTTAAATATTTACAGAAACTTTCAGATTTTCTTACAATTTCTGAATCACTACTGGTGTGTCATGTTATTAATTTTTATTTTTTTTATGTATTTGAATAGACTTTATATTATCTGTAGGTGTCTTCTCAAATGCCATTTCATAGTATTTTATATGATATATATTGGTCAATATGTATTTGTGAATTCAAATTTTTAAAAGACTTAGAAAATTATGTGGTATATAAATATATATAATGTTAAATCCCAATAGAGTCTAGAGTAGGACTTCGTAATGAGGTATATCAATTCAATCGAGAAAAGGAATATTAACTAAGGGAGATCCATAACTTTTATAAAAAGTCTTACATAAATTTAGTTTCACTTCAAATTTAACAGAAAGAATGTTTTTCAGATAATTTTGATGTGGGGAATTGTGTATAAGAATTTGTGCACATGTAATAAATTTTTTAAGATGTTCATATTTTAATTTCATGTTTCTTTTCTGTTTTTTCTTTCATTTTTATATTATTATTCTTTTATTTGTATACTATCAACTTTCCAGTATCTTATCGTAGATACTTAGCTCATTAATTTTGAACCTCTGATATTTAAATGGTCACCATTTAGTCTTATAAATACTCTGCCAATTATGCATTCAGATACTAATGTTTCAACTTATATTATTTTAAATGAATTTCTTTGAAATTTAATTCACATATAGAAAACAACACCATCATAAATTTCACTGAATGAAATTTTACACAAACATGCCCATATCACCACCACATAGATCATGAAATATAACATTTGCAGCAACACGGAACATTCCTTCCTCTAGTCTCCAAAAGTAACTGCAATCCTAACATCTAATAACATATTTAGATTTATCTATTTTAACCATCATATATGTGTAATCATACCAAATTTGCTCTTTCTATCTTCTTTTTTCTGCATTATTATACTGTGAGATTGTGACACTTTTCCATATCAGAGGCAGTGGTAATTCCTTAATTTCATTGTTGGTATTTTATTGTATGAATATACCATCAAATATTCATTCTATATTTGAGTTATTGAAAGTTTGTGGCTGAGGAATAGTGAGAAGATGACATCAGATTAGGGAGTTAAGGCTCAGCTCTCTCACAAAAACAACAGAGAAAGAGCCAAAACCTACCTGAAGGACCTGCTTTGGGGATCAGCAGACCAGGAGAGTGCTTCAAAACTCCCCAGAGAGTGAGAGACAGAGAGAAGAAGAACCTGAAACAACAAACTGTGAATTACTAAATGGCACAGTCACTCGTAAGAGCTCCCCTTGCTCATCCCCATTTATTAAGTGGGAGTAAAACCCCTGGCTCATTGTAGCTGACTGAGAGGGGAGCAGATATCTTCCTCCCTGTCAGCTGTTACATGGAAAAAGAGAGGGGAAGTTGGGGGTCTTTTCTTCAGTGAATTCAGCCAGCAGAGCCCACTTTGAATATTGACTCTGGCCAGACCAAAACAAAGGAAAATGGAGAGAGAGACACCTCCATGGAAAGGTGTGCCAAATAGCTTCATCTGCTGGCCAGTCTGGAAAATGTATGGACAAAAACAGCACTTGGGCCTCTCTGTTCTCTAACTTCTGGGAGAAAATTTATGCCCCATTAGTGAGACCCTTGCATGATTTTGATAACTTAACCTGGGCAATATTAGAGACATTGGATAAGGTGAACTAAATATCAAAGAAGAGCAGTGAAAAAATAATAATAGTAGGCAAGATAGAGAATTTAGCCATCAGAATAAATTCACAAAAATATTCAGATCCTAGAAATACTAAAAAAAAAAAATCACAAGCCATACCAGGAAACAGGAAGAGATGGCCCAGCCAAAAGAAAGAATCAAATATCCTGAAGAGATACACGATGTAAGACAATTAATCAATGATAATCACACAAATCTCCTAAGTCAATATAAAGAATTAAAAGAAAATATGACTAAAGAGGTAAAGGATATTATGAAGTCACTGGGTGAGCATAAAGAGCCACTGGAAGGTATGCAACAAAAAGTAACAGACCTTATGGGAAAGAAAGGCATGATAAATAAGATTATAATAAGAGGGAAGCAGATGTGGCTCAAGTGGTTGGGCTCATATCTGCCATATGGAAGGCTCTGGTTTTGGTTCAGAGAGGCTCCATGTGAGGGCAAGCTGGCCTGCACCTGTGGTGGGCTGATGACCCACATCCACAGAGAGCTGATGGCCCATGCCCACACCCACAGAGAGCTGATGGCACACGTCCATGCTTGCAGAAAGCTGGTGATCTGTGCCTATGGAGAGCTGGTAGAAAGATGATGGACCAAAAGGAAGACAAGCAGACACAGAGGAAATGCATAACAAATGGAAAGAGAAGGCAGACAGTGAGCACAAACAGCATTCAGCTATTATAATGGCTTTATCTTTGAAGAAGATTTGGATCCTAGAATGGTTACAACTGGGGCAGAGGAGGATCATTGGTGTGGGCTGTCAGGGATGGGGGATGCATGGCAGGAAGTTCACCTGAGCCTAAATATAAGGTATATAAAAATGTTCAAACATTCACGGGGCATTGTCACAGTGGGTGGAAAATCACACAATAAATGAGAGAATACTGAATTCCCATCTTGGAGAGCTTGGCGACATTTTCTAAGGGAGCAGCAACAGTCCCCCAAGTGCAGGAGTGGTGACTGGTAAAGGAGGATGATCCACTGATAGACCCTTGATAATGATGACTAACCTTATGAGTCTTTGCCCTTGAAATCGAAACTTAGCCTATTGTTATGGGGTGCCTAAGGGTTGCCTCCTGAGAGCCTCCTTGTTGCTCAAATGTGGCCTCTCTCTAAGACAAACTCAGCATACGAATGCATTACCTTCCTCCTAGCATGGGACATGAATCCTGCGGATGAGCCTCCCTGGCACTGAGAGATTGCTACCAAGTGCCAACTGGCAAGGTGAATGGAAAAATACCTTGAATAAAAGGAGGAAAAGGTAAAGACAAATGAGTTTATACGGTGAAGAGACTTCAAAATGAGTCCGGAGGTCCTCCCATAGGTAACGCTTATGAACATCTCAGTAGGATCTCATAGAATTCCAAAGTGGTATATTACCCCAAATAGTGGGGCTCCTGAGGTCTCTGGAGACACTCAGGTCCTATGTCAGGGCAGATAGCTTTGGAGTTTGGTGCCTTGCCAGTGGGCCCTACTTTGTTGTTTGTGTCCCTGTCAGTGACAGAGTTGGATTCAACTATGTCTTCCCTGCACTTGGCTCATCTTATCCTTCTACTCAAACCTCTACTTGGTGTTAGAGTTTGTAGCTGTACATCCAGAGACTTGAGTCTTTGGGCTGTCCATGTGCCAGCTGGGCCCAGAACCTTTGTGGAGCAGCAACTCTTACTCTACAGCTCATTGGATCACCCATGACAACTGGCGGGGAGATGATGGACAAGGGCCATCCCAGGGAATGGAGATAGTCTGAAGCTGCAGGCAGGATTATCCTATCCAACTTCCCCATGGGATATAATCCCCCTCCCAATTGGTGGTGGAGTGAACATCACCATCCCAGATCCCTCAGGATGTGGGGAAGAGCTATGGACTAGAGTGGACTTACTGGTATTCTACTATAGACATATTGTGACTCAAGCAATGGAGAAAATTACAACAATGATGTGTAGCCACTGGCCACTGGATGCTCTGGTTGCAGGGAGAGGGAAAAGTAGCTGTAGTACAGGGGCTTTTTTGAGACTTGGGAATTGTCATGAGTGACATTGCAATGACAGATACAGGTCATTTTAAATCATCATATAACATGCAGAACTGTATGGGAGAGGGTGTGGTCTACAATGTGAACTACAGTCCATGCTTAATGACAAAGCCCCAGGATGTGTTTATCAATTACAATTAATGTGCCACACTAATCAAATATGTTTATATGGGAGGTTGTGGGAGGTGTGGGAGGTGGGGAGTATGGAAATCTGTATACTTTTTGTGCATCATTTATGTAATCTAAGTATATTTAAAACAAATAAATAAATAAAAACAATATTTTAAAAGGGGGTGAATGAATAAATAAAATATTTTAAAAAATTGTCTTTAAAAAATAAATAAAAATAAATAAATAAGAGGCACATAAGAGCATTTTCAATGGCTTAATGACAAAATTAGTGATTTCAAAGATAGAACATATGATCTGGAAAAGACAGGAGGACAGAAAGTGAAGAGAATGGATAAACTGGAACAGAGTGTCAGGGAACTGAATGACAATGAGAAATGCAAAAGCATAAGCTTTGTCAGTAACCCAGAAGGAGAAGAAAATGGAAAAGGGGCCAAAAGAACATTTGAGGAAATAATGACTGAAAACTTCCCATCCCTTATGAAAGACATAAATATCAATATCCATGGGCAATACACCCCAAACAGAATAAGTCCAAATAGACCTATCCCAACATACCTACTATTCAGAATGAAAATAATCAGATATAAAGGGAAGATTCTAAATGCAGCAAGAGAATAGCAAAGCATCACATACAAGGGAACCTCAATTAGATTAAGTGCCAACCTCTCATCAGAAACCATGGAGGAGAGAGGAAAGTGGTATGATGTATTTTAAGGTGCTGAAAGAGAAAAAGTGCCAGACAAGCATTCTGTATCTGGAAAAGCTGTCCTTCAAAAATGAAAGGGAGTTCAAAACTGCACAGAAAAACAAAAACTGATAGAAAATGTTACCAAAAAAACAGGATTACAAAAGATATAAAAGAAGTACTGCAGCCTGAAAAGTAAAAACAAGGGCAAGAGACTTGAAAAAGAGTGTAGACATGAAGATTATTAGAAGGGGTAAATTAAAGTGTATAAAGATAGACAATAGTATGATATGACAGCAGAAAGAAAAGGTCAAAATTGATGAAATAAATAATTCATTTACAGTAATAACATTGAATGCCAATGACTCAAATGCCCAATCAAAAGACATAGAGTAACAGAATGTATTAAGAAATATGAGCAATCTATTTGTTGTCTGCAAGAGATTCAGCTCAGATATAAGGACACATGAGGTTAAAAGTGATAGGTTGGAATAAGATATTCCATGCAAATAGTAATCAAAAAGATTTGATGTAGCAAAGTTAATATCAAACAAAATAGATTTTAAATTCAAACTGTTAAAAGGGATAAGTAAGGTCATTATATATTAATAAAAGGGGCAATTCAGCTAAAAAAATGATTACACTATGTATTTATGCACCTAGCCTCAGTGCCGAAGATACATGAGGCACACACTGGCAAAGCTGAATGGAGTAATAGATGTCTCTACAATATTAGTTGAAGACTTCTATTCACCACTGTCCATAGTGGGTAGAACACCTGATCAAAGGATAAATAAGGAAACATAGAACTTGAATAATACAAAAAAATGGACTAGACCAAACAGATATCTATAGAGTATTGCACCCCAAAACAGCATTATATACGTTCTTTTGAAGAGATCATGGATCCTTCTCCAAGACAGACAATATGCTGGGTCACAAGACAAGTATCAATAAGTTTAAAATATTTGAAATTATACAAAACACTTTCTCTGATCACAACAGAATGAAGCTGGAAAAAGGGAAAATTTATAAATACATGGAGATTAAACAATACACTCTTAAGCAATCAGTGGGTAAAAGAAGAACTTGCCAGACAATTCAGCAAATATCTTGAGATGAATGAAAAAAAGAACGCAACATATAAAAACTCATGGGACACCACAAAGGAAGTGCTGAGAAAGAAATTTACAGCCCTCAATTCTTACATTAAAAAAGAAGAAAGAGCTGAAATTGAAGACCTAACTGCAAGCCTGGAGAAATTAGAAGAAGAATAGCAAACTAATCCCAAAGCAAGCCAAAGGAAAGAAATAGTAAATATCAGAGCAGAAGTAAATGAAATTGAAAAATAATAGAGAGAATTAATGAAACCAAAAGCTGGTTCTTTGAGAAGATGAACAAAATCAAACCCTGAGCTAGACTGACAAAGAATAAAAGAGAAGATTCAAATAAATAAAATCAGAAATGAAAGGAGGGGCATTACCACTGACCCCACAGAAATAAGAGAGATCATAAGATGATATTATGCAAAACTGTATACCAAAACCCAAGAAAATGTAGACAAAGATGAACAAATTCCAAGAAACACACATGAACCTCCTACAATGACCCTAGAAGAAGAAGAAATCCTGGACAAACTAATCACAAATGAACAGATTGAAACAGTCATCTAAAACCTCCCAAAGATGAAAAGGCTGGGATTAGATGGCTTCAAAGGTGAATTCTACCAACCATTAAAGATGACCTAATACTGATTTTGCTCAAGCTCTACCAAAATTTGATAAGGACAGAATGCTACCAAAGTCATTTGTGAAGCCAAAATATCCCTAATACCAAAACCAGATAAAGATAGTATGAAAAAAGGGAATTACAGACCAATATCTCTAATGAATATCGATGTAAAAATCATAAACAAAAATATTTAAAACCGAATCTAAAAGCACATTTAAAAAGTTATACACCACGATCAAGTGGGTTTTATCCCAGGCATGCAAGGGAGGTTAAACACAAGAAAATCAATTACTGTAATAAACCACATTGAGAAAATGAAGAAGAAAAATCACATGATCATCTCATTTGATGCAGAAAAAACATTTGACAAAATACAGCATCCTTTCTTTGATAAAATCACTCCAAATTATAGGACTAGAAGGAAGCTTTCTCAATATGGTAAACTGCATATATGAAAACCTATAGCTAGCATTGTACTCAAAAGCGAAAGACTGAGAGCTTTCCCACAGAGATCAGGAACAAGAAAAGGATGGCTCTTGTCACAATTATTATTCAATATTGTGCTAGAAGTTCTAGCTAGTGCAATTACGCTAGACAAATAAACAAAAGGCACCTAAATGGGAAAGGAAGGGAAGAAGTAAAATTTTCACTATTCACTGATGACATAATCCTATATATAGAAAATCAAGAAAAACCTACAGAAAAGCTACTAGAACTAAAATATGAGTACAGCAAAGTGGCAGGATTCACGATTAATATGCAAAAATAATAGAGTTTCTATACACTACTATGTGCGATCTGAGGAGGATATCAGGAAAAAATTCCATTTACAATAGTGAATAAAATAATCAAATATTTATAGTAATATTAGCCAAAGACATAAAGGACCTGTATTCAGAAAACTACAAAACACTGCTAAAAGAAACTGAAGAACACTTACATAAATGAAAGGACATTCTTTGTTTATGGATTGGAAGACTAAATAACATTACAATGTCAATTCTAACCAAACTGACTAACAGATCAACGCAATCCCAATGAAAACCCCAACAGCAGTTTTTGCAGAATCCCAAAAGCTAGAATTCAAATTTATTTGGAAAGGTAAGGGACCTTGAATAGCCAAAAATGTCATTAAAAAGAACAACACAGTTGGAAGACTCTCACTCCTTTACTTTAAAGCATTTTACTCTACCTTAAAGATCTGTGCTAGGCAATAGTTTCTTAAACCTTACACCCACAGACCAGCAATAAATAAATAAATAAAAAATAAATAAATGGGACTTTCTCAAAATTAAACACATTTGCACCTCAGAGGGCTCTGTCAAATGGGTGAAAGGGCAGCCATCTCATTGGGACAAAATATTTGGAAATCACATTTCTGATAAGGGTTTAATATCCATTATATATAAAGAGATCATACAAGTCAACAATAAAAAGACAAACTATCAAATTAAAATATGGGCAAAAGGCTTGAAAAGACAACTGTCCAAATAAAAAATATAAATGGCAAAAAAACATATGAAAAAATGTTCAAAATCACTAGGGATTAGGGAAATGCAAATCAAAACTATGAGATATCATTTCACACCTATTTGGCTGTTTTTAAAAAGTCAGAAAACTGTAAATATTGGAGAAGATGTGGAGAGATAGGAATACTTATTCACTGTTGGAGTGAATGTAGAATGATACCGCCAACGTGTAGGATTGTTTGGCATTTCCTAAGGAAGTTGAATATAGACTTGGCATGGGACCGGGCAATACCATTGCAAGGTAAATACCCAAAAAACTGAGAGCAGTGACAAGAATAGACATCTGCACAACAATGCTCATAGCAACATTATTCATGATAGCCAAAAGTTGGAAACAAACCATGTGTCCATCAACTCATGAATGGATAAATTGTTGAGTATACACATGATGGAATATTATGTAGCAGTAAGAAAAAATGTGGTTGTGAAACATGACAACATGGATGAACCTGGAGGACATTATGTTGAATGAAATAAGCCAGACACAAGAGGACAAATACTGTATGACTGTGTTATTATGAATTAATATTTTATGTGAAATATAAATATATCATGTGAAATATTAATATGGATAAAATTTCATATATAAGATGTTTTTCTTTGAAGCTGAACAAATGTAGGTTACTACTACAAAATGTTAATACCAGACCCCCAAAAAACCATTTTACTAAGCAAAGGAGAGCAGACACAGATTGCTACATATTTTATGATTCCATTTATGCAAAATATAAACCGAAAGATGAAATTAGATTAGTGGTTATGTAGGGCTTGGGAAGGAAAACTAATGGGTGTAGAATTTTTCTTTTTGGAGTAATGAAATTGTTCAAAAATTTTTGAGATGATGAATGTACAACATTGTGAGTATACTAAAAGCCATTGATTATACACTTTTTATAGATCGCAAGTATGTGAATATATCTCATTTAGACTGCTTAATAAACAAATAAATAATTGTGCAAGAATATTCAGAAATAGCAGCTATGTACATCAGAAGAACATAGAGAGACTGAGAGGTTAGGAATTTTCTTCTTTGCTTGTTTGTCTGTTTTTTTATTATTATTATTATTAGTGAATTAATGAAAATGCTCTGATAATGATTGAAGTGTTTAACACACAACTTTGTGATTAAAACAAATACCACTGATTGTACAATTGGGATGAAATGTATGCTTTATTAATATGTATCAATAAAATTGACTTGTTTAAAAAAAGTTTGTGGCTATTCAATGTTCTCTTAAGTCCATGTCTTTTGGTGATATATAAATATTTCTGTAGAGTATATTTAGGATTGGATTTCTAGGATATGGGAACATGGTATGGTCAATTTCAAACAATTATCTTCCAAAGTATGTTGTTGTTTATATTGATTTACACCCAACAGTAATTCATGAGTTCTCTAATAGTACCAAATTCTTGCAAACATATGTTATATTTAATCTGTCTATCTGTTGGCTGATGTTTGAAAATCATGCAATGAAAATACAACACTGAATATCAGACTCACGTGTGCATACATTGTTCTTTCCTGGTCTCTTGGCTAGTCCACCACTCAAGTGGCTCTCTGAATATTTAAAGAGTCATCCTACTCCCACTAAAACACCCAATTTTCTGAATGTCCTTGCAAGAAGGTTTTTCAGATGCAAGTTATAATGGCAAATTCTATGAATATGGAATGTCTCATTTATCATCTTATTACACATCTAGCATTGAGTCTTATCAAGTAACATTTTATAATAAAAACAAATCTGGCAGTGCATGCAACTCCAAGGAATTCACTTGTGTTTCCATGTACACATTACATTATTGTAGCTGGTATGACAGTATTATGGAATATCTTACTGAACATTAAAGTACCAATTGAGAAAAATCACCATGAAAATCTGAGGCTTTATCTTTAAGGACTTATGTTTCTTCCATAGCCAGAATAACAGCAAGGAATATGAATAAAATCAAGGGTATCAAGGGATGTAAGTGCAAGTAGTTACCTTTACTTTTACACTAAAAACCCACTTAGAGAATTTTTGCTTCCACTCCCACCATTTTTAGCTCAACAATGTTCTAGTTTAATTCACGTAGACATTATGTTTTCAATAGGGAACACAGCAGTGATTTTATTGACTTAGTAATTGAAGATATGATCTGAAAATTTTGGGCTCCTCACATCTCTATTAAACAAACAGACAATTAAGGGGTTGGATTGATAGATACTGATGAGTAGAGGAAATTTGGTGGCAGAATCACAATGAGTACAGAGATGAACAATATTCTCTACTCATGAAATTCTATAAGGCACCTCTTAAAATTATCAAGACAAATGCAAAGATAGTGAAAAAACAAAGTGACAAATAATGTAAGCTATAAAGACTACTAAAATCTCATGATGAATTGAAGCAACAAGGACTGTTTTAACAGTTCATTTTTTTTGCTTATTAGATTTATATTTAGGTGTTTGTGTGTGCATACACACACATTTATATACTAATATATATGCATATTAACTAAATAAATTTTCTATTATTCTTATTTCACAAAATACATTTCAGTAGTTAATTTTGCAATTAAATCTTTGTTACAGATTCTTCAAGTTGGATTGTGGCCAAAATTAAAGAGAAACAAACATTTTGCTTAACATTATCCACATATGTCTACAAAGTTAATGTTATGTTGTATTTATCATTATGTGTGAAAAGTGATTAAACCTTTGTAGATTCATCTTGTACAATTGGAGGAGAAAGATGCTACTGTTTTATTATAGAGTTGCAATAAACATAGAAGAGTGTTAATGAATTCCGAGTAGCTGAAGGGTTTAAAAGTTCTATTCTTTTGTACTTAGCTAAAAATTCACCCTTCTAAAATCTGTTCTGTGTTACTTGGACTGAGAGTCCAAAAACTGAGTTTCTCCTATACCAGATGGTTTCCTATTAGTCTTATCTAAGAAATGTGTATGAGAAGGGAGAAAAGACAGCATTATGCTCTCAAAATAAACTGTTAAAATAAGATGAGGATGACTTAAGACAAGTGTTTGAGGAGTATGGAGCAACAATAAACATGAGAAAATAAATAAAAATTAATGAAATACAAAGAAGTCTGTATAAATGCTAAAGACTACACTTTGTATATCATCTCATATAGATTTTAGGGTTCATTATTGAACAGACACCTATTTCACAAAGCTACTTCCCTTCCAAAATCAACAATGGTACAATACTTTCCAAAAGCATTCTTCTTCTGAAGTTTCTGAGAGTGTAAATCAGAGGATTAAAATAGTGGCAATATTGATGTAGAAAATAGCACTTTGCATGGAAAGGTTATGGTAGGTATAATGCAAATGAAGAAAATAGGCACAAAGAATGTAATAACAGTTAAAAAAGAACTATTAGCAGAAAAAGCTTTGCTGCAGTGTCCTTCAGCATAAGTCCTGATGTTGTATATTATCAGAAAATAAGATACAATCAAAATAGCAAAAGACACCAAAGCAATTAGACTTGAGATCACTATTGCCAAGAGAAAAATTCTTTATTTTTAATTTTTTAATTTACTTCATATTTTTATTTTTAAAGGAGCTTTAGATTATGTAAATGTTACATCAAATATATAGGGTATTCCCATATACCCCACCCCCTACCACTCACACACTTTCCCACATTAACACCTTTCTTAAGTGTGGCACATTTGTTACAATTGATGAACACATGTTCAAGCATTGCTAATAACCATGAACTATAGTTTACATTATAGTTTACACTTTGTACCACACAATTTTATAGGTTTTGACAAAATGTATAACGGCCTGTATCCATCATTGCAATGTCATGCAGGACAATTCTAATGTCCCCAATATGCCCTATGTTACACCTATTCTTCCCTCTCCTTTCTCTCAGAACCTCTGGTGGCCACTGTATTTATATCAATGATAACAGTTCTCCACTGCTAGAATAATATCATCTATTTTAGAACGTAGTTACATTCCCCCCTTATGTTTGTTCATTCCTCTATCTTGAAGATATTGGGAAGGTGATGTCCACTCTGTTTTTGATTGAGAGGGGTCTTATATCACATGGGGCAAACGGATGCAACTGTCTTGCTTGCTGTTGTAGACACTCCTTGATTTTTGACATGAATGTTGTCCATCATCATCCTTTTGTTAGTTGTCCAGAACAATGAACTGGAGAGTAGGTGTTGCAATTATGCTAAGATTCAGGGTTCAATGGGCATATGAACAGAATGAAGATTTAAGTCTCTGGGACAACATTTAATGAGCATATTGCTAATTATGGGTTCAAATAAAAGGGGCAGAAGATCCATGTGTAGGGAAATCATAAATGAGACTAACTTTGTTACTCATTTATGTTACATTAGGGAACATATATTCCAAGGTTAGGCTCCCTGATGGGATGCCAAATTCCTGATCTCATCTGCCATGCCTATACTGTCTAGATGTCTCTAGAGCCCTCAGGAGCCCCACAGTTTGAGGCACTGTTTACTGTGGCAGTCAAAGAGATCCTGCTGTGACATGCATAAATGTAGCCTCTGGAATAAACTCTTGACTCACTTTGAAATGTGTTAGCCATAAAAACTCATTTGCATTCAATATTTGCCACTTCTGGTAAAGGTCTTTTTCCAGATTCATCAGTAGTCTCTGCTTGGTAATAATCCCTCAATGCCAAGAAGTCACATCCACAGGAGTCGTGTCCCATGTTGGGGAGAAGTTACTGTATTTATATGTTTAGTTTGGCTTACAGAGAGGCAACATTTGAGGAAAGAGGTTTTCATGAGGGAACTCATAGACACTATATAATACTAGACTAAGTTTCAATTTCACTAGAAAAGGTTCAGAAGTGCTTCATCAATATGATGAGTCTGGTGTAATTGTCTGTCCTCTTTCACTAGGCAATGCCCATGTACTCAGGGGATTTTTGCTGCTTTATTACAGAATGAGGCAGTACTTTAGAGGATGGGAATTCAATATTCTTTTGGTTATTGTGTGGGTCTCCACCCACCAAGATAATGACCCATGACCAACTGAACATATCTGTATGCCACAGAGTCATGCCCCAGGTGCACTCCTCCCCACACATCCCCCATCACCAAACTTCTCATTAATGATCTTCCCCTGACATGTAAAATATTATTAATGGGGAAGAGTGGGAGAATGGGAGGGGTTTGGGTATATGGGTATCACCTATGTTCTCTATATGACTTTTCTGTAAAATAAAGCTTCTTTGAAGCTAAAGCAAAAATAAATTAAGACACTGGAGGAACATATGGAAGAAATTGTCACTGTTCATAAAACATAGATCTTAAAGTGATGGAAGACACAATGAAAATAATTTATTTTATTTTTTGTATTTTTGTATTTCATTTGTTATTTATAATTATTATTATTTTATTTCCCTATATTTTTAATTGTTTATATTTTGGCTTTGTTTGGGGGGAGGTTTTAGATCACAGAAGGTTCACAACTGTGTCATTCTCCACTTTTATAGGTTTTGACAAAATATAAAGTGGCCTGTATCCATCTTCGCAAGATCATGTAGAACAATTCCAGTGTCCTAAAAATGCCTAATGTTCTATCTATTCTATTCTTCCATCCTCCTCCCCTCAGAAATTATGGTAACCACTAAATTTAAATTTTTGAAGAAAAAGGTTCATAACTATGTGTAATAATATTGAGGGCTTGACAAATTGTTCTGTTACCTTTTATTAGGCACTGCCTATATTTTCAAGAAATTCTTGCCCCTCTATTTGAGAACACAGCAGGGCACAGGTCTCCCCAGGGAGACAGTTTTATATTTTCTTGTTTATTGTGTGTGTTTCCACCCACTGAGATAATACACTATGACAAGATGAACACTTTCATATTCCATAGAAGCATGACCCAGGTGCACCCTATCCCACATATCCACCCACTTCCAACACCCTGCACCAGCAACCCTCCACTGCCATATTTGCCAAAAGAGGATTCCCACCATTGTAGTTTTTACCACAGTCCTTCAAAGAATTGTGCCCCAGGACAGATCACCACACCCATACTGATTTTGAAGTATCTTTGTATTTAGCATTGGTACTGAAATAATTTCAGGCTTTTGGGATGTTTTGATGGAATGAATATAATTTTCATGTAGAAAGAACATGTCTGTTATGGGGTCCAGATGGCAGAATGTGATGGTTTGGAGCTATGACCCTGAGGAAAACATGTTCTTAAGTTTAATATATTCCAGTGTTTATGGACCCATTGTATGCAGGACCTTTTGATGTGGTTACTTCAGTTAAGATATGGTACAACTCAACCAGGGTGGGTCTTGATCTTATTAGTGGAGTCCTTTATAAGCAGAATGAAATTCAGACGTGTGGAGAATGCCACAGAAGGAGCAGTCAGAAGCTCAAATGAATGGAACTTGGAAGAGAATGGATTTGCCATGAGAGGCTACCATTTACAATGCCACGTGACAAAAAAGTCCAGGACCTAGAATCACCAGCAGCCAAGCTCAGAACACTATAGTCTTTGGGGAGAAAGTATCACCCTCATGGTACCTTGGTTTGGAATTCTTCTAGCCTCAAAACTATGAACCAATAAATTACTATTCAGCAGCCAAAAAACTAAAGCATTGCTAAGCCCATGTACAACCTCCATTCTTACCACCATTGCCATATTTTTCATGACTCTATTGAACAATGACAGAAGTTTCTGTAAAAAGAGGTTGACTAGGAAAAGATCGAAGATGGTGTCAGAGTAGCTCATGCAGGGCATACTTCTCTTTCAAAGTAGATGAGAAGGCATAGAAATAGTCTGAGCAAGCCACTTTGGGGACCCCTGCAGGCCGTGAAAGTGCCACATGTATCATCCAGGAGGGACTGGGGATGCAGAGTCAGAGAGATCAAAGGAAAAACCTTGAATTTATACCCCTGTGGCTGGGAACACTGCCTATACCACACATATTATTTGGACAGTGTCAGTAAAACCTGCAGCTGAGTAGCTAAAGGAGAGTGGAAATGATAGATTCCTCCCTGAGAAGATAGAGGGTGTGGTGGAAGGCAGACTGTGGTTTCCCCTCAGTGAATATGAATACCATAATTCATTAGCCGAGAAGATGTAGTGGTAATTGAAGGATTCATCTCTATAGAAGGATTTGCAAAGAAGTGCTATTTCTTGTTCAACCAGGAAAGTGAAGGAGATAGACCGGTATTTCCAAAATGTTTTCCAGCAAAGTAGACCTTCTTGGGCACCATTACTGGGCCCCTTCCACATTTTTGACTACTTATACAGGGCATTATTAAAGTTTAAGAAATAAATTAAAATCAAAGATGAGCTGTGAAATAAAACCAATAGGCAGGAAAGAGAAGTTGACCAACAGAGCAAAATCATCAATATAAGCAGATGCCTAGGTATCAAGAAAAGATAAAAACCCACACTAAGGAACAAGAAGATATGGTTCAGTCAACAGAACAAACCAAGGATATACATGAGACTCAGGATTTAAGACAGCCAATAAATGATATTCACAAAACCTGCCTAATCAATTTAAGGAGTTGAAGGAAAGTATGACTAAAAAGGTGAAGGATATTTAAGTGATACTGTGTGAGCATAAAGAACATTTTGAAAGCCTTCAAAAAAGTAACAGAGCTTATGGGAATGGAAATCTCAATGGATGAGATTAAAAAATAAATTAGAGGCATAAACAAGTGATTTTAAATGTTAGAATTGTGAATTAGTGTATACTAAGACATGACATTTGAAATTGAAAAGATAGAGAAGGGACAGAGAAAAGATTGCAAAAATGTACAGGGTTTCAGGGAACTGAATGACAACATGAAACACAAAACATATGACGTATATATGTCCCAGAAGAAGGGAATGGAAATAAAAGAATATTTCAGGAATTACTGAATGAAAGTTTTCCAACCCTTATGAAAGACACAAATATCAATCTTCAAGAAGGACAACATAATCCAAACAGAATATACCCTAATAGACATACTCCTAGACATCTACTATTCAGATTGTTGAAGGTCAAAAATAAAGTAAGGATTTTAAGATCAGAAGAGATAAGCAATGTATTAATTACAAAGGAGACTTAATAAGGTTAAGTGAAAACTCTCTTCAGAACTCATCGCAGGAAGAAGGATGTGTTGTAATACATTTAAGGTACTGAAAAAGAAAAAAAAAACTGCCAAACAAAAATGCTTTATTTGGCAAAACTATCCTTCAGAAGTGAAGGCAATTTTAAAGACTTTACAAACAAATCTGAAAGAGTATGGTAACAAAGTTGCGATAGATATTAAAGGGTGTGTTACAGCTTGATAAGAAATGACAAGGGAGAAAGCCATGAAAGAGTGTAGAAATGAAAGCATAAGAAAGAGAATTTGAAAGGGTTAAAAGACAGACAATAGTAAGAATGAAACAGAAAGCATAGGGATAAAAGGGATGAAGAAACTAATGCCCTAATAGTAGTATCACTAAAAGTTAAGGGATTGGAATCTCCAATTAAAAGACATAGAATGATAGAATGGATATAAGAACATGAGCCATCTCTTTGTTATCTAAAAGACACTCACCTTAGATGCAAGGACACAATCAGGCTGAAAGTGAAAGGTTGGAAAAATATATTCTGAGTAGGTGGAGCGATACTAATATCAGATAAAATAGATTTTAGATGCAAAATTATTAAAAGGGATGAAGTAATTTACTATATATTAATAAAAGGGACAATTCACCAAGAAGAAATAACAATAATAAACTTTTATACATATAACATAGATGCCCCAAAATACATGAGACACTGTATCAGTTTGGCATCGTTTATGAACTCCAAAAATAAATGTTGGGTAATGTTTGTAAACTGGTCTGTACCTGGGCTTGATTAAATTATGATTAGGGCTTTGATTGGACCACATTATTAGGATGTTGAGTCTCTGCCCCCTTGGAGGGTGGGGCAGGGAAGAGAGTTAGAGTTTTACTGCTGGAGCCCAGGAAGTAAGCACACAGAGGAGCAGAGAGAAAGGGTGATTAGACATGGTAGAGGTCCTGGGAAGAGAGACGAGCCATTCAACTGATAGTCTACAGCTGGCCTTGGAGAGATAGCAGAGCAGCTTACCCTGGAAAGAGGTAAGCCCTGGGATGAGAGGAATCCAAGTAGCCTGAGCCCTAACAGAAGACAGCAGCCATCTTGCTCCAACATGTGGCAATAGACTTTGGTGAGAGAAGTAACTTACGCTTTAATACCTGATAACTGTAAGCTTCTACCGCCAAATAAATACACTCTATAAAAGCCAATAGATTTCAGGTATTTTGCATCAGCATCCCTTTGACTGACTAACAAAGACACACAGTGGAAAAACTGAAGGGAGAAACACACATCATACAGTAATAGTTGGGAACTTCAACACTCTACACTCAACATTAGATAGGACATCTGGACAAGGGATAACTAAGGAAACTGAGAAATTGAAAAACATGATCAATGAACTAGATATGAAAGACATTTATAGACATTATACCACAAAACAGCATGATATACATTCTTCTCAAGTGCTCATGGATCTTTCTCTACGATATACCATATATTGGGACATAAGTCGATATCACTAAATTAATGAACATTGAAATTATACAAAACACTTTCTCTGATCATAACGGAATTAAGTTAGGAATTAATAACAGGTGGAAAAAAGGAAAATCCATAAGTATATGGAAATTATACAATACACTCTTAAATAACCAGTGGATTAAAGAAGAAATTACAAGAGAAATCAGTAAATACCTCAAGAAAATGAAAATGAGAACACAACATACCAAAACTTATGGGACACAGCAAAGGCAGTGCTAAGAGGGAAATTTATGGCCCTCCAGGCTAATACTCAAAAATAGAAGAAAGAGCTAAAATCAAAGACTTGACTGAATACCTGGAGGAGTTAGAAACAAA